>JAJNBT010097044.1:0-14357 GCA_028455955.1 Notopais sp. p TS-2021 | reverse complement strand
TTGAAATATAAAAAAATAGTAAGAGTGAATTATTTAAATTACATATTCAGATATCTCATGTGATATTAGTTGGACCTAGTTACTGTAATACATTAAATTATCCGATATTTAAAAACGCAAAACACCTATTTACATGTTTAACTGTAGTCTGAGATATGAAAAATGAAAAATATTTATTGAAAAAAATATTGATATAATAGTAGACATTGAGATATTCATAACTTAGCACCAGTATTCTATTTAACCAATTATCCCGTTTAGGCTTAGTTTCAATATAAAATGTCAAGGCCATTGGGAGTAACAAAGACTCATCGGGCATGCAATATTTTCAGGTATATCAACCTAGATTCATAATCCTGCGTCTAGCTGCATAGAATATTATTAATAAAACACTGGAAAGATATATGTTACCAGAATATGTATTGACTGATTTACAATATATGTTAAAATTATTACGTTCCCATTTGTCAAATATAGTAAAGTTTATTTCTCGATGCAACTTATGGATAAAGTAAATAATTAGGAATAGGAATTTTATCTGCATTGTCACTATAGAACGAACTAATCTAAAGTTGCAATCGAAAATGGAGTCACTTATCAATGTACAGAAATGCTGTTCTTGGTTATAAATCACATCGGTGCAGGCAGAAACTTTTTTACTTTGTCGTCTCACTTGCAATAGAATTAGATTGTTACACAACTTCTGCTTCATCAATTGATAAGTAAACTTTGTGTATTAGAAAACTTAGATAAATGCAGTGTCATTATACAAGATTATTGGAAATTCATCACAAAGTTGAAAAATGCCGAAGAAATAACTGTCTTGCGTTCCTATTATATTGACTCTGCAAGATTGGTCGCATTCTGTCTCGTCTCAGAGTTTTTGTATTAAAGTTTCTAATTGGTTCAGATGAATGAACTTTGTTTTGAAGCGGAATGTTTATAAAGATTTGCACATATTTATAATCTATTAATTAGGCATGCAAAATATACCAACGTGTTTCAACCCGGAGGTCATCACCAGGGCTATCTATGTCAATGGTATTTTAGTAGTTAAAAAAAGAAATTATAGAAATAAATTTGGTGTACTAGATTAGTTGTGAGTAAGATTTGGTACTATAGTTTTAACGAATAGGACTATGTATAAGTCAGATTTAATTTTAACTGATTTTAATATTTCAAAATATCAGTAATTTATGACAAAATGTTAAATATCTGGAATTCAACAATAATAAAAATATACATATATATATATACAGTTGGGTATTAAATATGAAATAAATATTAAATATGCAAAATATATAAAATGATTTAGTTTATTGACTACTTTGATGGCATTTCGAGAAATTTCATATTAAATATTATATCCAGTTCTTTCTTCGTTACATCTACCTAGATTACTTCCAAGGTCTAATAACAACATGTTTTTGTTTCTATGTTAGAAATTATGAAGATTGTAAATGAAATCTATTTAAAATCCTAATGATTTCTAATATAGAATCGAAAAGATGTTATAGAACCTATGCAATAATCTAGATAAAATTAATAAAGATAGAACTGGATATAATATTTAATAAGATTCAGATATTGTGATAGCAAATTTAATAACATAAATATCTATAACTATTTATTTTATAGTCAGAATTAGTAGAAATGAATTAGAAAAATATTAAAACGGATATCAGAAACCGATTTGTTTACAAGCAGGAAATTTGATGATTTTAATAATATTTTGTCATCAGTATGTAAACAATATCAGACCTCTTTTTTATTCATTTTCTGACCTCATTTTATAATTACCAATGAAGATTGTTAATAAGGATAAACTTCGTTAATTTGTTTCTTTTATTTTGAGCAAGATATAAAATAATAAAATCTAGAAACTTTCAATAACAAAGTTTAGAAAACTTAAGCAATAAAATAATGGAAATAAAATCGAGAAATTTAAATACACAATTTAAATATGCATTTTTGAAATTAATTTTTTATTTTTGTTCAAACTTCCAAGTGAGAAATGGTGATTGTGAAGATTTCTTCTAATTCAGTTGCAATTTCAAAGGTATTTTTTGGCGGTGATAACAAACAGAAGATTCTAATCTAAAATTGGAATAGATTCGTTGAATGAATCTGTTTCCTAAATATACAAACCTAATCAGTCAAAAATACGAATATCGCTGTATATATTAGTGTTATTTAGATGATAACATTTGCTGTGATTTTTAAGTCTTTAACAATGGATTATCCCACAACTAGATTGGTCATAACATTCTTCTCTGTAATTTGCTTACCGGCTAACCATTATTTCCTTAATTAGTCTCCGATATGGTCTGGTATTTGTCTTTAAGAAGGTTGAATATTTTTTTAACTTACCATAAATTATATGACAAATATACATATTATCAATGGCTTTCGGATAAATCTACAATTAAATTATAAATGGTGACAAAGGAGAAATAGAAATATTAAAAATTTGCAAAACTTTGCATATAAAAATCTTTCATTAAAATAAAAGGATGTTCTTTGAACTGAAGAAGCAATCGCTAAAAAAATTCTAATGAAATTTATATTCACTTCAGAGAAAATCTGCGTTAATAAGTCAAAGTTCTTCATTTATTCTCAAAGTATATACGGTTGAAGTGAAATTTATAATGTGATAGATGTCTGAATAATGAACTCTCACAGAAAATTTAACTTTCTTAATTAAATTAAACTCTTTGAGCCATAAATTATATTTCTTCAAAAATTTCACAACTCACTAAACAAGAAATTAAATCTAGCAAACAATTGTAGAATGCTCAAGGCAAGTTTTTAATTAGATTGGCTCTCATTAAACGATGCAAGTAATTTAAACGGACAATTATCCTTCTACAATTTGGCTGGAAAAACTTATTGCATCATTTTAAGAACTATTCACTAGTAACTACTTCATCACGCATTATTATTATTAATGAAGACCACTTGCATCATTTGTTGAACATTTCTGTAGTTTTAATTTGTTTCTATTAAGCAATGTAATTATATGTAGCTTGTGTGAAGATGGTATGAGAAGAAATGGTGGATTAATATGACGTCATCAAGTCGTCATAAAATGTACTCCCATTTTACCCCATACAATCTTGACACCACCTTACATGCAATTACATTGGCTTTAAGAGTAGATGAAAAAATGAAAAAGAAAAATGAAAAATGAAAAATATTTATTGACAATAAAAATATTGATATAATAGAACAAAATCAAAATATTAAGACATTGGGATATTTACAACTTTAAAACTCAAAATTAAACAATAATCCCGTTTGGGCTTAGTTTGGGAGTAACAAGGACTCATCGGGCATGCAATATTTTCAGGTACATCAACCTAGATTCTTAATTTTAGGGTTTACAATCAATATGAATTTAATATGCTATGCTTAAATGCAAATTTTAATCTGCTATTGTTAAGCGAACTTTTAAGTCCACTATCAAGGAGATTTCATTTGCAAATTCCTCTAAATAAAAAATGTAGTTTAACCGATTTTATTGCAGGAAATGAAATTAGATAGTCATTTGGGTTTCGAATATTGCAGTAATGTTGTCAAGCTCTAGAACATCGAACAAAATTGTCATATTAGTCAATATGTTTCAGAATTTTCATTCTTTTGTATATATATATATATACACACCTATATTATTCCTATCTTCGTTTTTACTAGAGAATATTGATAATTACTGATTATCATTTTCTATGGTGATTTAAAAATATAAAATATGTGATTCATGTCTCTGATGATTTTTATTAACATGTTTTTTATGCATGGCCTACTTGGCATCGTATTCTATTTATTTAACCATTTGTTTCTGAAGAAATAAATTATCATGTTATTTTTAATTTCATTTTTCTGACATTGCATATTTAATACTTTCTAGTGTAATCAAGACATATTTTACGTTCTGGAATTAATAATATAAAATATATTAATATGTTTTATTTTAATAGCTACTGCAAGATTATGTAATTGAATTCTTTGGAAAATAATATGTAAACGATATTACAAACTAGTAAACATATAATATACAATATGGCAATCTTGTGTTTTCCTTTTATCCTGACTTTTTCCATTTCCTGGAATTGGGACAATAATAATAATTTATTCTCGAGAAACATGGAAATTCCATGGAATATTCTATCTAAGAGTGCTGGAAAACTGCTATTTAAAACATTGGTACAATGAAGATGACTTGGATAACCTATGATGCGAATCTGACACGCGTTTTACATCTCTAGATATTACTAATTGTGATACAATATTTTCCAGTATTTAACTGAATTTTAATAACTATGTTCAAAACAGAATCGTAAATATAGTTTTACAAGAATATTAAAATATTATTTCTGATAAAGAACTACACATTTCCCATGAAAATGAAGGTAATTTTCGAACAATATGGATAAAACTACCCAATAAAAACGTATTTTTAGCTCATTTTGCGGATATATGTTAAAACGAACAATTAGGTAAACGTTTTTATTCTAACTATTTCTTACATATGAACTTTTATAGTTTCTGCAGTCAATTCAATGGTGTCATTTATTTTTCTATAATAGGCCTACTTTCACATGTGTTGTGTATGAAACGTCTATCTATAGATTTTCATGTTGGGAATAATTATATATGATAATTTCTATTCTTGACAATTTAGAACCTACATCCGAACTTATTTGGAAATTAAATGACCTCTTTCTTTATATTTGCTGAGGTCAGCTTACATAGCCTCCGATGCGGACTCGAAGCAATGATTTCTCGCTAATAAAGCGAGGATTCATGCCCCTGAACAACGGAGGTGGACCATGATATGAATAATGAACAATAATCATTTATGTTCAAGAAATCCGATCGAGTTTCCTCTTGATGTACGGTGTCATTCATCCAGAACTTAATTGCTAGGATTACTTTACACAAAAACATGACGATAACCGTATCTGTTTTGAATTCAGGACATATAAAACATACACAAAATATGCATGTTGTCATAGATTGTTTTTTATGAAATAAACCATTTGTTTGTCTAATTGTCTGTACGTATACATACTAGAATTAAGTTTATGTTATGTTAGGTTAGATTACCAGATAAGTTCTTGTTATTCCCTAAAGTATATATTGAAACTATGGTAGCAAGGGACTTTTGTTCATGTATCTCTATTATGGAATTTATATTTAAATAATCTCACAAAACTATTTTATATATTCATTTCTATTTCTTAATTTATTGTCAATAAAATAATTTTCATTTTTTCATTATAAAAATATAGAAATTGTAGTATTTATATAATAAAATTGTTAAAATTTTACAAAAAAAAACATAAAATTGTATAAGATTTCATATAAAATATAAATATAAAATCAAAGAATAGGCACCTGAAGGACCTCAATCACAAAATAAGCACATTTGAAAATTTCAATCCCAGTATAAGCACCTCTGTATAAATCATAAATTATAAATCATAAATGACTGCAATATGAGCATACATTACAAAGGTTAGGTTAGGTTAGGTTAGGTTACAAAAAAATCTGAGGATAATTATTCGTCATTAAACAATCCCAGTATAAGCACCTTAGCCATATCTCAATCACAGAATAAGCACCTTAAAGTGATTTGCTTCCAACTATTTCTTGTAATAAGTTTAACATACATTATATTTATTTACTTTTAATATGTTACGTTACTATCTAAATTTGTTACGTTACTATCGAAATATGTTTTCATCAGATTATGGTATTATATATATATATATTTGATATATCAAAATAAATCCTCATCCAGATATTGTCTATTCATGCAATGCTATACAAGCAATTCCATTATTTAAACGTAATCCAATATTTGGACATTTAGAATGACAAGAGGAGTACTTTTGTACATATCGGAATAAAAATTGCTTTGTGGATGGAATCTGTTGGAAAGCTAAGGCTTTATTTTCTCGTGATTTCCTCACCCGACTCTCTGTGAGGAGAATGGGACGTGCTGGAACGTTTAGGACGCTTTTACATGCTTCCTCTTTTCTAGATCGTGCTGAAAATTTTTCGTCCGTAAGAAAAGTGAGACCAAAAAATGTATATGCGAATGTCTCTCTCATTAAGCCTCGAAAAGTTGTTTTTCCTAAAATTCGAAAATTTAAATGTTTTGGAAGGTTGGGTTCTTAGAACACAGTTATAAATGTGATATTTTTGAAGGACGTGATCAAAATTAAAATGATTGAATTTATTCTAATATCCTTTAAATTGTATGGGATGTTATTTCGTAGTTTTAAAAATTCTCAGTGACGGAGATAAAAAAGTATTTCGCACAGTCGAACGAAATGCGAAAGCATATATAAAAATAGAAGCTGATATTAGTTTTCTTACATTCTGTATTGACAATCTGCTAGTGCCAAAATTTACAAACTTCAAATTATATGATCCTAGATTAAAATACATTTTAAAATGCTATTATTAGTTTACTTTTCATTTTATTTATATTTCTTATAATTTGTTTGTTATTCTTCGGTTTAAATAAGATTTTGAATAAAGTAAGTCAAGTATCTTAACTTTTGATATGAAAATCGATTATCCTACGGTATTAAATGGATTAACTGAACTGAATGAGAATACAAAATATTCCGAATAAGATTCTATACCAAGAGAGCCACTTTAATTGACCACTACTTCGCTATTTATGACTCATATACGAGTCACTTTATTATAGAATTTATGATGAAAACAAGAGTTATGTATTTATTAATTATTTTTATAGCCCACTTAGATCCTCTGTTGCGAATTTTAATATGTATCTGGAAGATGTTTTTTTCACTAACAATCTTATTTTGAATTCCAAAACAGTCTTACTTGGTGATTTTAATATTGATATTAGAATGAGTGAGACTTTTGGAAATTAAACAAGAGTATTTATTCTATGGAATACTTAAGTGTAATCACTTTACACGACATGTCATTGATTCAACCCAGAGTGATTATAACTCCAGATTGATTGACAACATCGCTGTTAGACTATGTGAAGACAAATTTAGTCATGAATCCAAGGCATGAATATTGAACTGTCCACTCGTGATCATTTGCCAACTGTCTTTGAGTTTAAAGTGAGAGATAGACTTATGAGATGTTGAGGAATAAATTTAGACATTTTTCACAAGAAATTATGCTACACATATGACTAATGTTCATAAAATACACTTTAGTTAGGTATTTTACCCTGTTTTTCTTCAAATCAGATGGCTGCAGCATTGTTCCTTGATTTCAGCAAGGTTCAAATGAATATAGTTGATACCAAGTAGTCTTGCTGTGAACTTATGTTTAGTAGTTTAGATCTTATTTAACTGCTCTCACTTAACGTTAATAAAGCTAAACTAATGCTGTTTAATGCAAAAAATATGACCTCACCAATAGTTGAGATTTATGACTGCAAATTAGATTGTTGTTGGTAGATACAAGTTCTTATGTTTTTGATTAGACAATAAACTATCGCTCTGAAACAGCCTGATATCAAAGTAAATATGTTATAGAAGGATAACATTTATGATTGATAGATTGTTTACACTTCAGACTGCATAGACAGTTTATTAGTTAACTGATATGTCTACTCTCACATGTGCTTTGGAACAATAGTTTAGACTTTAGACTTTACGGAGATACTTTAGATACTGCAGGTTTTAGATACTGCAGGTTTTAGAAATCTTCAGTATCTACAGAAGAAATTTGTACTAGACCTATTTAAGAGACACATGCTTGATGATGGAAATAACATAAATTTTGTTAACAAAACATTGAGTTCCCTCAAAATAATATAGAATATAATAGTTGGTTTCCACTTCTTTCTCCAAACTTTTTTGTATCTTATGACTATACATTCTTACGGAACGCGTTACGGGTATAATTATAAATTACAAATACCCAGAGTTAGGATGATTAAATATAATCTTGCATATCAATCGTTAAAGGATTGAAATTCATTCAGTCTTGAAGTTAGAATCGTGGATACCTTGCAATTGATTCAGTATTTAATTGATTAGTGCTAATGCTTGGTTTGTTGATTCTAAAATATTATGTCGACGATTCCAATTATTACACAAAATAATAATTCTATATTGAACTGTTTCTCGATGTCATTATTTTGTTAAATATCCTGAGTATTATTGTCTGTATTGCGTATAGACAGAATACTATTCTATTTTGCCTGATTACTTATATAACTCTAAAATAAAGTAAAGGACATCGAACTTCAGCATTAAAATCATTAAAAAATTTAAAAGTTAAAAACATTTAAAGAGGGTAAAATAAAAAATATAACACTCTATGGGCTTAATTCAGACAATATAAAATGTCCGTTCTATATATTGTGTTTAAATGAATAAATATGTTTTACTGTATTACTTTGTTTAATAAATTATCATTATCATTGATGTTCCTCCAAAATTGAAAAAAGCATTATAATGGTTGGCATAGGTTTTCACTACCTTATTCCGATAGAGAATGGTTTGTAATACGCGCACAAATATGCCAAATGTATTTAAATATGCTCCAGTATTCTTATTTTTAAGAATGTATTTCTGTGCTTTGCAGGTAGTGCAATTTTATCAAGCAACTATATGTACCGTATATTTATCGTGACTTTGTAGTTAGTGTACATAGTGGTTAGAACACTAAATCGGTATCTTGTAAAAACATAATTTGAATCCTTGTAAATTTCAAATTAAGTTTGAGTAATATGAGAAACAAGATTGGAAACTTATTTTTCTATATACTAAACTTCAGAATTGCTTGGGACAAGATCTTAAACATTTATTTCATGAAGTAATTACAAAAATTTGAATTTCAATCATGAAACTAAAGTTTTAATTTTATTCGTAACTTGTTCACGCTTTTAAGAAATCGTTTTTCTATTTAATTATAATTCAAACTAAGTTTGATTCTTAAATGAATTGTTTGATGAAGATCGACAAAGCAATCTATAGCCAATTATAAGTTTAATTTAATACATAAGTTAATGTAACTACGTCCGTAACAAGTTTATTACAGAACTCTATATTTAACTAAGCTTCTATTTAACCATATATTTATTTAGCATGTTTATGGAATAATCGATATTACTTACAGTTCTGTCAAATGATTAATATTCCGATTTATATTGTTCTATATATGAATATTATAGTTTTTATGATTCTCATAAAAGAAAATAAGATTTATGAGATTTCTATAAATATAATTATAATGCAATAAAATTTTCTACTACAATTTATCTGCTAATAAATATTCTACGACAATTTTACTGGGGTACCGACAAAAGCCGTGGTAACAATAAACTTGGAAATGAAAAATGCGACAAAAGCTTCAAAAATACAAAAATTGAAATTTGAAATATTAGAACTGAAGGATGTTATATCATTAATTAGCTACGTTAGTTAAGTTTAGTATAGGTTAGGTTAGTTTAAGTATGTTTTACTATATATTTATTACTTAATTTAAAAGAGATTATAAAATAAATATAATTTCTTGTTTCCCATTATAAATTCTATGCATACGTATTTGAACGTTCTTGGTGATTTGTTGTTCACGTATAACTCTCTCATAAAGCTTCTCCTCTGGCTTCTTTACGAGTATAATTTTTTATCATCATGCTATTTATTTTCCCTTTTTACTTTTGGGGCTTTTGTCGTATTTTTCTGTTCCGAGTTTTTTTGTTCTTCGGATTTTGACGACGGATTTTTTGTAGCTGTGGCTATTATTGACGCCAAGACTTTTGTCACGGTACTACAATTAGCTATAAAATAATATTTGAGTCTCATTTAATCTCTCTCTTTGTCGAACTTTGATAACTTAGGGGTTCGTATATTGTATTAATACAATGTCATATTGTTCTTAGTTAACAAAATAGAATATAAATAATTATTACTTTGAAATATTTAGAGAGAGAAAGCAATAAAAATAACGAAAAATAGTCATTAACAACTTAAAGAACATCTGACCCTCATTTAAAGAGTATATTCGAGTCTGTGTTATAAAATAATAAGGTGTCTACTAAGATCGTTTTAAACAATAAGGATATGAAAATAAAACTTATTATAATATGAATCTCCTTCTTATATAGAACAAGTCTTTAGGGCCAAATAAATGGGGACCGCAAATACGTTGGTCAAAATACATTATTTATCTTAAAAATAGAACAATCAAAAAGAAAGGGCATACACTTATTCCTTCCAAACAGCATGACGCTAATCCCATAAAGGAGGGCCAATGATCAATGAACAAGGACCATTGTGGGATCCCAACTAGAGATGTGGATGAAACAGTTAGTCTGTCTACAAGTTTTAATTAAGTCGGTAGTCATTTAGTGCTCTTATTAAATTGATATATATGACCGTTAATTTCATAGTTGAAAATAGTTGTAACAAGCACGATATTGAATCAAAGTTTTATGAATCAAGCGCCAACTGCCAATCGTAGAACAAATATAGCGAGACGAACATACGGTTCACATATATAATTAGGTAAGAACCCTATAAAGTGCAGAAATTAATCAGTAAAATGAATCTATGTGAATACCATAATTAGTTCATTATACATTAATTGCGCACGACAGTGATTACAGTTCTTATTACAGACGAAGTGCCGATATCGAATTTAACGAGCTCGATGAAGAGCCAACATGGCGCCTGAAGTGATGTCCTATCGACGATTAAAAAGCTAAAACTATATAAACGGTTACATCCTAAGCTGATTACATGATCGAACTTTAATAACAGTAACATAAATGTAAAATTGGCTTGATTATCGATTGTGCACCAATCAGGAAAAGTAATTATTTATGAATAAAAAATATATATATGGAAAAGAAGAACTATAGAACCTACACTTCTCCCAGGTAGGTAGCTAATATAAAGCCGCTACAAATATATTTTAAGAATTTATATAATCGTAATTCGCTAAATAGGCGCATTTTCGTGCATATTATAAAACAGATCTGAATCAGAATAGATTAGTCAAAAATATTGTGCACCAATAGAAAACCTTCAAACGCTGATGAACACCAATCAGAGATGATTTTCTCAATAAAGATATTCTTATTCTGATCACGATCGGTTTTATAGAACACACTTAAATACGTCTATTATCTACCACGAAATATACGCTAGTCTTAATTCTCATTAATTTAATAGAATCAAGTGTCATTAAAAGTTCTAGCATTAAAGGGCGGCATAACTCGTTAGCTGTATTTAATTAAATTGTTAGAGAAATATAAAAGACCATTAACGGAGATAACAGTTAGCTATGCATCAATTTATTTTTCGGATTTGTTCTTTTCAATTTCATCGGAAAATAAATTACATAGTTATTTTCCTATCAAATGATCTAATATACAGTATATATAAATTTATTGTATTTAGATGTAAATACTGTAGTACTAAATATAATAAATTCATATGTTACGGTTGCAAAATAGCTGCACGTTATAAAAACAAAAAACAAAATGGTATATTGGATAGTTGTTTTAATTCAAAGAATTATTTTATTACAACTGAATAAGCTATAGAGTATGGAGTGTATTGACTATCGACTATAGAGGGTCTTTTCTCATATGGTTCCTTTGACGAAAACTGTTTTGAGTAGGGTGGATTGATTTAACCATGGTTTAAACCGCTTTAACAATAAAAAAAAAATTTCCTTCAAAGAATGATTTGGTTTAAATACTTGGTTTAAACCGCTCTAAAAATAAAAACCATTGGATTTTTTCCACTCTGGTTTTAAGTCTACGATTACTTGTAGTTGATCCAAGCGCTTATTCATAAAGAGAAGCTGGCTTGTAATTTTAAATATTATCTGATCATTCTAAGGAATGCATCTAATTACAAATTGTTTCCTGTAAGTTATACTATATTTATATAGAAATGTCTTTTACTGATGATTCCTTTGTAGAAAATTTCTTCAGGTCCACGATTTCTTGAAGTTAATCCACAAGGAAAAATCCATAACTTGGTCGTAATAATCATTTTACTATTGTGAAAAAAACCGAAACAGTTTAAATACGTTTTGATCCAGGACATTTTGTGAACAGCAGAAAGCCTGAATTATTCTGAGGCCAGACATAGACTGTGATATCATATCCAAACTATCATATCATATCATAACCTCTTCTAACTTATTCTAACATAGCTTTACCTTTCCAAATCCATCCCAACATATCCTTATACCGTAATCTATCCTAACCCAGAATATCCTTACCTATCACATCCTCACCTATCCTAACCTATAATATTCTACCCTATTAAAAAATTCCCATAATATCCCATATTCTCTCTCCTGTAAAAAAAAATCCACAGACACAACTCGTAGTGAAATCTTCAGAAATTGAAAGAGAAACCATTCTCTACGAAGTGCTAACCTCCAAAAATACTAAACTATTTTGTCGTATGCGTAGGTCGTGAAATATGATACTTACTACAGAATAATGAAAAGATTATGCAAAAAGTTTACTGTAATGAGGACGATAATGCCCTCTCGGTGCAAAGTAGTAACACCATACCTTCCGAAGTAGTTATCTTTGATTGTTCTTGTAAACACCAATTAATTTTGAAAATATAACCTGAATTGAATTATAATTACACATATATTAAAAATAAATCAATAGATGAAAATTGCTGCCAAATCATTAATGTTCCTCTATTTAACAAATATTCAACTGAATTTACGTCTTCAGTGAAATTTCTTAGAGTAATTGGTACAAAAAGTATGGTCATTCGTAATTTTTTTTCCCAACTCCAGGTTTAGTTGCCAAATGTAAACCTGAGTACTAAATTTCTTGTTATATTGCTTGTTGAAACATGGTTGGATGCTTATATAGATCATGGCTTCTTTGAGCTTGAGTCATTTTTATCTGATGACTTATACCAGGAATGACGAACCTTTTTCTACCGGCGGGTCATTTTTGTTTCATTTGCATTTCTAAAAATGTATGGGGTCACATATATTTATATATCATTTTTAATGTAAAATATGTTGCTGTATAGATGCACAAATATTATATGCATGTATAAAACATTTTTACATATATATATTGTATACCACTTTATAGCTGTATAAAATTGGGAGTGAAATAATTAAATACATTTTGTAAACAAAACTACTTGTATATATATATAGAAATTACTCATTTTGTTATACTGAAGACATTTTCTTTCAAAATTAAATCAAAATTATATCTGTAGCAGCTTAGAGACTTCATGAAATATCTCCAAATTTCAGATAGATGAAAAATTATACTTTTAAGTATTTTGTTTTATTATTTTGCTAATTACATAAATTTTGGTACATTTTCTTGCACATGCAGGTGGGTCACTGATTCGTCATCCCTGACATATACAGAACATCTAAAACAAAGGTCGCTGAACTTTATCAAAACTATTTCTTGACCTTACGAAGGCATTTTATTGTGTACATCATTCTATTCCTTTTCAAAATTTGAAAGATACGGTTGCACAGGGATCTTCCTATCATTTATGAAATCTTGAAAAGCAGAACCCAAAAGGTGGACATTGGTGCAACCTTCGGTGAACTTACTTGAAGTTAAACATGGTGTTCCCCAGGGTTCTGTAATAGGTCCATTACTTTTTATTCTCTATATCAATGACATAAACTTTATTATACTCTACATTTTTAGACTTCTCTTTGCTGATGAGATTGTGGTTTCAAGATCAAACATCGGTTAAATGATGATCTTTCTATTCTCAGTGACTGTATGAATTACAATAAACTAGTACTTAATATTAGTAAAACAAAATGCATGATCTTTACCCATAAGAAAAGCGTAAACAGACCACAAATCTCCCATTGGAATACATAAGAGAGTTAAGTCATTTTGGCTTGACAATTGATGATCAACTAACCTTTCGACCACATATTGATAATCTAAAGCTTAAACTCACGTACCACCAGGCACCAAGGTCTTATCTATACTATTGGCAACTCTTATCTTTAGAAGCTTTGAAATCAGTTTACTATTCATTATTGTAACCGCAAATCCTAATGCCCGCAGCCATGTGAAATAATTAAATAGAGATTACTCAACACAAAATTGTACGTAGTATACACAAAGAGAATTGATATAAAGAGGGTAAGCTCCTATATTATAAGATGGTAAACAATTAATACTCATTTGTGATAATACTGTACTGGCTTCTGGATTCAGACTGAATCCACTATTAAGAAATTTGGTATTTTTTTCACGAAAATTAGTTATAACTCGACGGGGAATAATAGATATTTTTCGGTTCTTGTGAATTGTTGTTATAATCGTGTTGACTTTCTTAAAAACAAACTCAATATTCTTA
>JAJNBT010096926.1:0-12474 GCA_028455955.1 Notopais sp. p TS-2021 | reverse complement strand
TAAATTTAATAATAAATTTTATAGTAATGTAGATAGAGCTTGTCATAACCTAGATCCCGATTAAGATGCATGGTCGAGGTATAATGATAAATAAATTAATTTAACTTAAATTATCTAATATATAAAGTTAATATTCATTACCTCACCAATGTACATCGCATTACTTTTATAAATGACCGAAAAAACCAGTGTTTATATTGTATACAAGTGTTACTGGTGATTATTAAACGCTATGACCTTTCAATATTACAATGCTATAATAATGACCAATAGTGCAATAGACTGACCAAATAAATTGTACAAGTTATGATCTATAATTCCCACATTTATTTAATGAAACTGCACAATTCAATGAGAAATATCCAGAGGCAACGGACTGTTGACATCTAAAATACGTATATACATAAATAAAAGCTATAATTACTCTAAATATCCTATAAATAAAAGATAATATTCGTGTAAATTGATGCTGCTGTTGACATGAACGTAATGGGAAAATACGTAAAAGTCGAATAACCTTTCCGAATTTGTATGAAAATCACACGCGAGCCTATTACATTTTAATCCACAAAAGTATAATATTTCTATCCATTATATTTTACGCTTTGAATGCCATGACATTTGTAATATGAAATCTGTTTCTACTTAATTTCCTGGTGACTTATTTATAATAATGCTTGACCAATACAATTACATTGAAGCTCAGATTAAAAAGTTGATAAAAACATTTGTATTTAAGGATAAAATCTCTAATTATTATTTGAAAATGAAATAATGAATCAAATTTATAGATTTATCCTGACTTTTGTTTCAGATTTTAAGATATACCGATGAGACAATCTTACCTAAATTGGTTGCTTTTAGTCACGTTTTATTCACTCTGGACGACATATAAGTGTAAATATCCTTGCGATTTAGAGAAAACGAAGTCAAATAAAATATCATATTCGATACGAGTTCATTCTACGATCTTGAACTGACGACTGCAGCGATTTATTGTAAATATGGACAGTCGATCTTGTAGATTTCGATCATTTACGAACTTGTTAATTGTTAGCTTAAATTCATTTCACTTTTCATTCTTGTCGCGCGGAAAAATTGATCGAAAATAGATTTCTCTTTATTCAGATATTTTTTAGACGTTCTTTAGAACAGAAAAATTCGACTTTTGGCTCGAATTCTTCGAGAATAATTCGTTTTTTATCTCTTTATTAGTAGCGCGTTATGCATGAATAAATTGGTGGTACTTTCCATATTTCTTCTTATCAGGCATAGCTTTATGTAGGAATAATAGTAACGCGCATGATTAGGCTGGTCGTAATACAATAACCGTAATACAATATCTAGTATAACGGTAGTTGAAGAAATCTTACGTAACTGCGGGCAAAGACTATCGAAGGCGTGAACAGTTATATTTGATCCTTGTGAATTGTTAGAATTGTTGGTCTTGTGAATTGCTAGAATTGTTGTAGTTCCTCTTAAAATCTGCAAATTGAATATTTTGCTGTAAAATATTACCTCGTTCGATCTTGAAAATTGTTTAAATAAATAAAAAAACAAATATCTTGGTTAATTCTTTTGATAGTGAAAATGGATTTTTTCAAATTTATTGAAAAACTTTTAAAGAGGAAATGGAATTCTGGGTCAGGGTCAGTGCTTGAAATGTATTAAAAAGAGAAAGGAATTTCGCTTTCTCCAACCAGAACTAGAGAACAAGATTGTCTTATATAAATAAGCGTCAAATAACGGTACAAAAGTCCTTTGCTGACTGTTGCCTTCTGACCAACTTCATACGAATCAAAGAAGAAATACGAATAAATTTCGTCATACAAGCATTAAAACTTGAAAGATTAGTGATGCCCAAGATGACGCACCTCTTTTGACATTTCTATTTAATTATGCCTCCAATTATAAGAAATTATAACTTATTTTATTATCTTCGGCTTTTGCCTAAGAGGAATAAAAATGCCAGTAGAAAATTGAAACTTTTTATAGTTGCACAAAAATGCTATGAAAACTTTCTTTCTGACTGGAATTTCTCCTCCTTGTTTTCCAGATTTCTAGAAAAGAAATTCTCAATAAAACTCCAGATATAATTATGGATTTATTATAATAATACGACAAATCTCGGTTCATCTGAAATTTCAATTTTCTCTCAAAGATTAAATTACATATTGACTTTTAGAACCCCAGAAGCGAATTGTGGTTCCATTTATCGCTATATGTATGTAATTGTATCTGATTTTTATTACAGAAACTTTTTATTTTATCATTAGAAGGTTGTATGGAACATTATTTCTTTAAAATATGGATATAAGGAACTATTTTTTTGGATTCATGAATAGCTGAGGTTCAGGAGGGAGATCAAGTTAGATAGATAATGTAACCTTGGGTTAATTAAATGACATTGCATTCATTTTCAATTGGATATAACTTGCATTAAACAGTTAATTTATTTCAATTTAATTAATTTCTTTAGTGACCTTATCGAATTAAATTAAGATTTCATCATTCATATAATCGGGCTATAATTTTAATCGAATTAAAATTGAAGATCTTAATAGAAAATATGAAGTGGTTTTTTTTGTAAATTTTGACCTGATATGTTTGACTGTTTTCGAAAACCTTCCATTTTCGAGTCCTTGATTATGGAAGCAATCTTAATGAAAGGGAAGAATCCCATTGTTAATTTCAAGCACAAAATAAAATATAAAGTGAGCTCATAAAATTATTCCAAAATGTATAATTATTTGATATTTATTATGCACCATATATTTAAATTGCAAATTGTGTCTGATTTTAAATTTTGCAATATTGTATAAAACAGACGTCTGGACGTCGAGAAAGGGCACTTTTTCTCCGAACGCAATTAAAATAAATACAAAACTGTTGAATAAAAATACAGAAACTAAAATGTGATTTATTGATCCTGATTCGTGAATGCCTTACAAAGGAGATCCTGGGTATATATTTCAATACAAAAAATCTGGTAAAAAATAGTTAATTATCAAATTAATATATAAACTTCTTTTATTTATTCGAGATTTTAATTCTTAATTCTACGTAACATGAAAGATGTAAATTGTATAAAAACCTGTTTTTATTAGTGCTTAATTCGTAGGTTGAATCACACTCTAACTATATTTATAGAAAACAGGTTTTTTGTTAACACTCCTTATTTAAAATATATTAAATTTATTGTCATCTGTCCTTCCTAGATGGATAAATTATAGATTTTTTAATATGAATTTAGATTAAAATTGTAGACAAAAAGCTTTAAAGTCATTTAATTTTAATATAGATTGACTCTACTGTAGAGTTCTAGTCTCGAAAGATTCCCTAAATCATTAAGACCAGGAAATAATCAAAGAAATATTTCCAAAAAATGCCTTGAAGCAAAGATGAAAACTGAGGGTCTACAAGTTTGATATAAATTATATAATTATTTTATATTGCGACAATTATGAAATATCATATCATATATTGCGTCATATAAAAATTATGAGAGTAAATTTCGAATTCTTTTCCTATATTTTGTACCTATTTTCCAATATTTATATATTATATATTATTATAAAATATAGAAATCTTGATGATTTTAGTGCATTAAGAATTTTAACATTAACTTAATAGTAATTTCATAATTTTCAGAACCGATTATTATTTGTACAATAATTTAAGTACAATACTCGAATTATAATATTGTCCATTATTGTACCATTTCTCTTTAGTTAATAATAAACATTTAGAATAATGAGTTTATATTAAATTAAATATAATAGTGTTAAATACTATAGGCCAATACAGTAGATCTGCATATACACTATACAGTATGAACCCTTGCATCCTTACATGCACGAGTTCATACAGTGTGAAAACTATTTCATCAAATATATTCGTATAGAAGTAAAAAGTGAAGAAATGATATAGTCAGGAGATAGACACGAATTAAATAATATAATTAACTGTCTCCCAATTCTGTCAATTCTACTTCTATAACTATATTATTTATACCTATAGTAGGGACTATACAAAGGGCTTCTTTTGTTACAAATTGTATAGGAAAAATATCGTGTGCCAACGAGTGTCACAACTTCGTGTTAAACAATAGGCACTATTTTATTCATTGATTATTTGCACTTCACAATCAAAGAATTTAGATTGGTAAAAAATCACGATTTATCTAAATTTATCTAAATTTATCTAAATTTATCTAAATTAGAATATATTTAGTAATGATATTAATCTGTAAATTTAAAAAAGAATAATTTAAATAATTTTAGGAATAATTTAAAATATAAATTCATATTTGTCGACTTAAATTTAGGAATATTTGACTAGAAAGTATTATTTTATTTCCTAAATTTGGCAGTTTTATTATTTTTATTTTTTTAATGATTGGATCAAATTTATTTTATATTAAAAATATTTTTAACAAAAGTATTAAAAATATTTCATAATATTTCCCAATTGAAGGCGTATATATCTTATCAATAAACAAATCGCCAATAGACTGTCAAGGATTTTAAACATCAAATGTGTAAAAATATCCGTTTTTTTCCCTCTGTTTTGTACTTTCAATTTTGAGATTAAAATCGGGAAAGTTCACAGAGTTGCAAGTGAGCCTTAGGAAATATTAATTTTATTTTACTATACTCTCAATAATTACTATTAAAATTATATATATAGTTTGAGACTTAAAATATATATTTGAAATATATATACCGGTATTTTGTTATTGAATATACGTAATGATATACGATATCAATAAACAAAAGCTACTCATGCGTGAAGGTCTATTTTTAAATTTCGTTGATCTGATTTTGGTTTTTCTTTGCATCAAGAAAAAAAAATCAAGAACGTCATGTAAGATTACGTAAGGCATTTCCTTATCTCTACTTCCAAACATCTTGATAAGGATGTACTGTCTTATATAATCTTATCTTATTCGTGTTAATACTTTTCTTTTTTAAACCTACAATACGTTGGATAGAGCACGATGATGTATTTATATTCTATGCAAATTAAACTTAAAATTACATTTACTTATTTTATAAAAACTGGTATTTCCATCATGGGAATTAGATATCTATCTCCTTGTTTATAATTTATTTTATTACAAATTATAATTAAAAATAAAAAATAATTTTATAAAGTTGAATATTTCATTATTGTACCACGCCGGTCATAAATACAGCTTTAGGCATAATTCTTTTTAAATTGTAATTGGCCTATATACAATTAAGCCTGAAATAAGACTGGCCCATTTACAAAATAGTCTTTTTGCCATATAGGTCTGTCATTCTCGGTCATGAAACCTCAGTCTTTTTTCTAATCAATTTCCCAACAGAAAAACCCAAGCATAACTTTTCACACTTCAATCTTTGATTAATTCAAACATAAAAAAATAAAATGAAAATGCCATTAAAACTTATAAAAACAAAGCTGAAAATGCGTACAATTAAGATATATTGTACGCCATTAGATCCGTTTGTACGCGGATGAATTTTGACATACGCGTGCCAATAGTCCTTTCTCTCAACCTAAAACTTGCAAAAGGAAACAAAAAACTGCTTCGTTTAAAAGGTTAAGGTTGCAAAGGTTCCCTCTAGCTGATTATATTGTCAATTTCTGTTCCAACAAAAAATTAACGAATAACTTACAGCAAATTAATTACTGTCGTTGGTCAAGAATGATATAGGGCAATAAATTAATAATTTATGACATCATCGCGTGCATGATAATGTGCTGTGAACCAGTCATGCATAATAATGCATCAGTTCATATGCATATGTACTGAAGTGGGATACGATTTAAGCGACAAAGATTCTTTAGAAGCTTTATGTACTGAATTAAGGTAAATTAGTCGGAAAAGCAATGAATAAATATTGCTATCGTATTTTCATCTGTATTCTTGTGTGTATATATAGTCTAAATTCCCCCCGATAATTCTCATATACATTCATGTAGTAAATGCTACTTAAATGGTTAGGTTAGGTTAGGTTACTTTAGTTTAGATTAGTTTAGATTAGTTTAGTTTAGATTAGTTTAGATTAGTTTAGATTAGTTTAGGTTAGTTTAGGTTAGTGTAGGTTAGTTTAGCCAATTGTTTGCTGGGGAATTTACCGCGGGGAATATACCTAAAAATGTATTGCTACGTCCATATTTTATTTTAATCTGTAAGGAACAAACATACAACTACTCTTGGCAACAACGATTATCTCCAACCGAGTTATATTTAATTAATTAACAATTTGTTACTGAAAATTACAATTGATCCGATATTTATTAAGGTCTTGAGGTTAAATATTCTGTTTCTAGATATCTTTCAATCTATTTCTACAAGAGTGGAAATTAACTTTACATTAAACTGGATTAATTCCACCATGAGACACATCAGTTGCATAATTAATGTATTTTGTGTGTACTTCTCTGGTAATTTATTGAATTGTGTTTAATAAAGTAATTTATAATTAAGCTTTAATATAAATAGTGAATTAAAATATGAAAACAAAGAATAGTTACGTTATACATAAATTTATGTTAATGGTTGAGTATACATTAAAAAGTTAGTTTAAATTTCAAAACATAATGATACATTTTTAAAACCTTATAAGGGTCGATATCAAATTACAGCAAAAAAAATTCGTTCATGAAATATTGATAATGAAATGCTATTTTGTTATAATTATGTATTGTTGTCAATAGCAATAGTATAAGCGAGATTCATTCAAGCATATATGTATAGGAACTTTCATTTTCAGAATTAACAGAGGCCTGCATGTTGATGTAACAGGTTTAGCCCAGTAATTGTAGATAACATTTAACGATGATTGCGCGTTAATTCTGCTTTTAAAAGCTACATTTTTGTATAAAATTTAATAGACAAGCACAAAATTGCTACAGGCATCAAATAAATCCAATTTATTGATAGAATATATTGATAACAACATTTAGAATTTCGCAAAATGATTAGAAGGTAGACATATATATTATTACTTTTTTTAACCATTTATTACCAATAACATCAATCGAAATTGGTTTGTTTCTTGATCCTGATTCAGATTTGGTTATTTAGAACTCGCAAAAATACGGTTTCACGATATACGGTAAATGGATACAAGCACAACGACTGTCCTTGCTTAATGCTTATGCAATGATGATCTTGATTTTCTTTTTCTCCGTCCAGTGCATGCAATGGATCAATTCACAAGTGTTAATGCTTGACGCCCACTGCAAGCACTATTAAGAAGCATAATACTAAAAAAGTGTTTGCTTCACAGCATTATAAATGTGAAAGTTGAATGCCATATTTATATATATATATTACTGCTGGATTTATAATTCCAGAGTTGGATAAAACTAGATTATCCAAGTTGTTTTTCTGGATGCGAGAATGTTGTTTCTTAATCACTAGACTCCGACAACTACTCTTCGTCTTCAATTTTTCCCATTATGTTAATATATCATTAAATAATTCTTTACTAAATGACCTTCCAACTATTAAAAGAAGCATGATGGCCCTTTTAGTAATTTAATAATTCACATTTAATATGAAAGTAACATTGAGCTTAAATAATGAACATTTAATGAAATTATGAAAATCTAATTTGGCTCATTGTAGATATAAGCATTTCCAATTACTAATAATTAACTACGGTACATTCTAAAATATAAATAAATTTCGGTGATTTCAAAACATGTATAATTGTATATTGATAATATTTTTCACGACATTTATTAACAGCTATTGCATGTATATATATGAATATCTTTATAATAAAGATTTTAATTGTAAAAATTTTAATAAAAAATAACTTAATAATAAAGATTTCAATAATATATAACTTAATAAATCTCATACGTGTCGATATAATGATGAATATAATAAAAATTGTGACATAATATGAAATTATTCTAATTTATGCACATAATCAGGCATGCATGAGACCAAATCTGGCAACAAATTGTTATTGTTTCTAAAAGCAATTAAACAAGATTCTCTGGAGCACACACTACCACACCCTATGTGAGTGTGTATGTATGTGTGTTTGTGTTTTATGAACTGAAATTAAGAACTAGAAGAAATTGATGATTTTTATCAATTTCAAATTTACTTCGTGATAATATCATTAAGAGTTGATTGTAATTACTCGCAATTTGATACCACGTTCATAATCATTAAATGGGAATTTTTGAAAGTTTTTAGCACAACCTATATGTATATATTTAGTTCTTTTCCCTTTCGTGCACGTGGTCAGAACTTTGATTTACAGTTCACTAAATATTAATTTGCCACTCAGTAGGCATTAATTATTGTAGATAATGCCGGGTAATTTTGATAATACGGAAAGCATTGTATATAATCAAACGCTTTTCAAATATCTAAGATTAAAATTGTACCGAAGGATTACATATTAATTATTTTTTGTAACTTTCTAACTTTTAATAATTAGTTTATTATATGGAGGAAAGTATATTATGTAGATTTAAGTTCTACATATTCATACATAAATATAGGCGAGCAAAGACTGACTACACAAGTGATTCTCAAACTGGGAGAGTTGATTGCAAATTGATCTCTAAATAATACAAAAGTCTGATAGGTACCCAATGTATTTTCATTTACGAAAAATAATTATTAGCATCTTAATGAAAGGATTAGTTGTTATGATAAGTAAAATAGCTAATCTAAAATATTTATTTTATCCAAATTCAAGAAACTGGTTGACAATTCTGGGAAATTCTTAATAAATTTTAAATTGTATATTAGTAATTTAAAAATAGAATGTATATTTCTCTTTTAAAAATCCTGTTTAATTTGTTTCATATTTTATTTTATGAAATATAAAATTAAATGTAAAATAAAAATATTTTCACAACCAAATTTAAATATTTCATGACGTTTTTCACTTTTCATTCAATGATTCTTAGTGATCATAAAAGGAACGTTAGAATGATAATTTAAGGCTAAAATTCGGCCATATGATTTCTATTCTAATACAAATTTATGCAATTAAAACAATATATATATCAGTACCTCAATCACTATGATTTTTTATAAAGGTTCAGTATAACTTTTGTCACAGTGATTGATCACGTGGTCAATAAATATCTCCGCGAAAAAACATATTTCAGGTCAAACGTGACTGCGTGAATATTTGTACAAAGTAAAGAAAAGGTCCCAGTTTGCTTCCTTGTGGCACCCCAGTTTCCATGCATAGCTATTTTGGTCATAAAATTGAAAGTTTTATTGATCGAGAAATGGTTAAATTGGACGTTTATCCTGAATAGTCATAAAGTTCTATTAATTAGTAATGGTCAATAATGTTTCACGATCAACCTTATCAATTGCCATTTTGCCCCAAGTTCAGAAACACCCACCCAAGTTTCTAAAATTAAATTGCCACGATTAAATTGAACCGGAAGATATTCATGGGCGATGAGCTCCGGTATCGCTAATTTCGTGTCCTACATATTCATCAACTTCCTTAAACCATATTCCATTTTTCACGATTTCAAAAATAAAATTGAAGGTTGTAAATGTATCTAACTTCTTCAATATCTTAAATTCGGTCAAAATATTTGACCAAACTGCAATTGGTTCTTGATAACTCTTAACCTTTGGAATATATGCCACTACACCTTCACTGTTGTCCATATAACCATGTAGCAATAGTGGCAATAAATTCCACGTTCACAAAATCGCCAATTATAAGTACGTATGAACTCAATTAACCTGTAGAAGACATTCCACAATTTGTTTTAATATTAGTATTTTTCCACCTTTTCATACATATAAATATTCAACAATTTATAAAAAGAATTAAAAGAACAGTGCTGAATTTACTATTAATATTTAATATTCAACCAGAAGTTCACAATTTTCTGTAGTTTTTTTTATCGTCTAAAATAATATTTTGCAATTACTGTTTAAATGTGGTTTTACTGTAAATGCCATCTCATGAAATATGGAAAATATGAAATAAATAGAGCTTCGGTAAATATTATTCTTTAGAATATATGTATCACTTCGACATTTTATAAAGTACTCGAATTATGCCAAGCTTAAATACGTTAAGTTCTATACTGATAATTAGTTATTTAAAATATGCGAGTAAAAAATGCAACAACCTTGAGGGAGGACGCCTGTTGAGCTGTAGACAATCCTGAAGAAATGTCAGTCGATATTAACCTTTCCTGTCGTCGTGGCTGAACATAAAGATTTGGATTTTATCAGTTTCAATTTCGGATTTAATTTCAATTTGTGAGTCTTTTTATTTCAAGACAACGGTTTTAATAATGGTAAATCGTTATTAGTTATTTAATGTGTTTTAATTTATCCATTAGTTAACTTAAAGCTAAATTAAAAAAAATATCTCGTTAACTAAAGTACCTTCAAATGTAACTATATATAATTTTATATGAAACTATTTATATTCTGAATTTAATCGGTCATAGTACATTATTTAGATGAAATTTTATCTTTATCAGTTTGTTTTTATCAAAAATATGATTCAGTAGACACGTAACATGATTTTTCTGATCATTAAAAACATACAATTAAATTAAACACTTTAAACATACATTAAAGATATTACGTTATCTATATACGTTTATTTACAAAATATAATTCCCCTACAATTTTAACTTATAATCAACAATAATTCTTCTGAATTCTAATAATGGGCTTTAGAATCTCAATAAGAATACAATAATAGTGTTACAAAAGTGATCATTTGATATCTATTCAGAATGGAAATGAATATAAAAATAAATGCATATCAGGAATTGGTTAATTGTTTGGTTTTGCAATTGAAAATATTGTCTACTGTCTATAAGTAGATTTTTGAAAATAAAAAACTATTTCAGATAGGTTATAGGTTAAATAGATTAAACTTAAATATCTTTTATTGAAACTTTCTACTTGAAATTATAGTCAATGATAAATAAAAACCTATTTATTATTCTTATCAGAATTAAAATTAATTACATATGTGAATATTGACCTATGACAGAATATGGAAATTGATTTAAATAATCAATATGTGATTGATTGACTGGAATTTCGCACCAAATTTGATCACTGATTCTTTTAATGGTTGATCATTTTAATCAATATCGAGGTCATGTGCATTGTTTGAGGTCAAAGGTTATATAATAATAATAAAATTGTAAGTTTCTTTAATTTGTTTAAAGATCAATGTACGTTAAAAATCAAACATTTGTTTAAGTTTTCATTGTGTTAAAAACAACTATACATAATATAATATGAGGAATAGTCAATTTCGCACTAAATATTAATTTGCATTTACGATATTCTAAATAATCTTATTATTAATTTAAGGTCAATTTCTTATCAACTTACATCATTATTCATAAAAAAACATGATTATTGGGCCAAATAAAACAACATTGAGAGATTGCTTAATTGCGGTGCTATCAAAGTACAAAATTGTATATAAAAATTTACTGATTACGGAAATTATTTTTTATTTTCAAAGGTTAAAAATGTGTTTACTGTTTGCTTCGTGCGTATATGATCGTCTTTACGTAAACTAGTTTATATTTTATGTAATACAACAACCTTTAACGATAATATATTATAGTTTATAAGCAATACTCCTAGAGATAATTGTCTGTGTAATATTATATAAGATTCACTTTATCAGACAAGATCAATATCAAAGTAATAATAGAGTCTAGTTTTTGAAACGACATATTAATGCTTCAATTTACAAAACTCGATCGTTGAACTTTGGTAAATTCTTTAATTTTGTATTACAGATAATAATTATTATTTAAATTTTTGACCAATATCCCGATCTTCAAAATTATATTCAAAAAACAACAGAGACCGGTAGCCTATAAGATAATTTATCAAGAATATATATCCTCACTGGCATATTAAATTTATTATTTTTTTATACCTGTATATTTTACGTACGTTAGTAATTTTCGTATATAATTGCAACGAACAATATTGAGATTATATATTGCAAAAATTAATAACATATTATATTTCACCTGTAACTCCTGCAAATTATCCGACATTTGTATATATTAAATTACATAAAATTATTTAAACTATTGAGAAACATTTATATTGAGTTTGCACTAATTGATTTTAAATTAGTATAATCATTGCAACGAAATATATTTGATATAAATGTTTTTTTTATTTATATCACGTATCCTTGAAAAATACTGAGTGGCCATTTGAAACAAAAAATTGACCGAAATATGCTCAGTACACAATACTTGACCTTAATGGTCAACTATCGTATATGAAGACATTAAAGTTGATCGAAATACTTAGTATGATTGATCACATATTGTCAATGGATCGTGAACTATATTTATTACATGCTTTTTTAGATATATACTTATGAGTAACTTGACATTAACTTCATACTTATTGACTTTGAAATAACGATGAAAAATTAATGCTTATCTGTATCACTTTATTCCTAT
>JAJNBT010096858.1:0-19740 GCA_028455955.1 Notopais sp. p TS-2021 | reverse complement strand
CGCTGTTTATATATCGACGTCAGAGAGACACCAATGTACTCAACATTTAACATATTTTTAGATAATAATTTGAGGCTATTAATTTTTTAAAGCTAAGTTATTTAAATACAATATATAGGCACTGTAATCTGTTTTCCCGCGCGACAATGAAAAGTAAATAGGTTCTTAGTATATATATATTCTACCGTGGTAAATTTGCCCGCAAAACATTGTCAAACTAACCTAACCTAACGCAAGCATTTAAACAACATTTACTGCATGAATGTACTGTATCTGTGAATTATTGCGGGGGTTTATACGTTGTGGAATTACCGCTGGCTATTTTATCGGTCACCAGTAAGTTGCACAAAATGCCATTACGTCAAAATTACATTGTTAATTTGTTAAATATTGGTGATTATAAAGCTTATCTATCTATACTACATTATTATTAATTTAATTAATAATATTTATGCCTGTTTTTAGGACCACGAGCTACCACTGACTTTGGGCGTTATAATAATTATGTTAATATAAGAGTATCTGCCAATTACTGAAATAAGAATAATTATCTTACTGATAATCATTACAACAAATGATATATATATATATAGTATTATAATTAAAATATATATTATTTTCAATAGTAATTTAAAAAGCATATGGGTTCCATATGTGAGTAAATAGTTGTTCCTGATAATTATGGGTTATGATCCAAATTGCTCCTAGATTTGAACATTTGTTTGCCAGTCGATGCAATGGTGCCTCTTAAAAATTGGAAATATCTCCCACAATTTTGGGTAAAGAGCCAAATGTCTCATATATTTAAAGTTTTTGGAAACACTTTTTACAGCGAAACATTCCCCATGGTAATAATATATATTGACCAATCTCTAAGTCCGACACTAATACCAGCTTATACACTTTTCCTTATACCATATTTGCATTCCTAATAATTCCATAGAAAAATTAATTGTATTCATATGGGTAAAATAAACTCCATAACATATATAACTACTGAATAATCCGACAAAGGAGCCTACTGAACTGTCATCCAATTTTAAGAAAGTTTAACACTAAAAAAATAAATATATACAATAATTATTTTTCTTTTGGACGACTACCAAGACCAATTTTATCATTTTATTTAAAAATTTCTTTGAAGAAAACATGGTTTCGGTTAGAAATATTTTCCTTGACGGCATTGCTCTAAATTTTAATTTGTAATGACTGGACATGATGCCAAATATTTAGAAACATAGGATGACATTCATTCTCATGTTGAGTGCATCCAATGTCTGTCTTTCGTTATCCATTGCATTTTTAAACGTATACGAGAAATTATTTTCTATCGCTATGTTGTTACTTCCTTTCTGCAAAGACATGTTTTTCATCTTGTTTGTTTTACTTGTATATTCATTTTCTTGGTTTTAAATTTTGCGTTTATCTGAAATTCCTTCAGATTTTAAGTTTGTACGAAACACTTTTTTATAGGTTAAATAATGTAACTTTCTTAAGACTGAAAATTTATCGAAATATAATTACTGGATATATTTTCGTGTTTTATAAAACCGATCTTGATCAGAATAACCTAATCAAAAATGTCGTCTACCAATAGAATGCCTTCAATCTCTGGCAAACACCAATGGGAATCGTCGAATACATCAATGAAACGATTCCTTATAATGATTTTGAGACCAATAGTAATTTAGATTGTATTAAAATATTATAAAAATGTAACTGACTATTCTTAAGAATTTGGTTTCATCATTCAGTTTCTTACTCGGTTTATTATTCTTTTTCTTATTTTAGTACATTTAATTCTAATTATAGGTGATGGGGTCTATACTGTACTGACTTTATACTTATAAATACTTAAGAACAAGAAGAAAAATGAAAATTATATTCATACTGACAATATTTATGTTTTTTATAGCAATAACTGTATTAAAATACATTTATAACTATTCAACACAAAGCATTCTAAGATTTAATAATTGAAAGTTTCAAAATAAACGGTCTGTGATCTATTTTTACATATATATTTATAGAAGCTTTTGACACAATCAAATTGATGTTAATTGCATGTGGCAATGTCTGTCTGTGCATTTATTATGGGTACGGTAGCGTTAATAGTGTATTTAAGCTGGCTTCAAAGGTAGCGGTCTATTAGAAGCTTAGAGGCTGAACATCAAATTTGAATATCATAAAACTAAATTTGACTGCTCTATATAACTTGACCTTCTCAATTTAAATGCATTTTGGCTCCCATCACATGAGTTGGGAGATTAAATAATTATTATGCATGAAATTTAAGAAATCCAAATTTATATTAATATTTTCAATAAGACTATATATAAATTTATTAGTTGGTCAACACATTATTCGGTGTTATAAATTTAATAATTTAAAAATAAATATACCACTAAATAACATAATGTATTGTTCGGATACTCGTATTAAATGTCAATTTGATATATAATTATCTTATTATTGGCATTAAAAGAAAATATTCCTGATAGTATTAAAGTACACAAATAGGAACGAGAATGGGAATGAATATGGGAACGAGACCCCTTTTTATCCTAAATTATAATCTTTCCCCTCATTTGTTATATTAAGTATATTAAGCAATATTTATATATATTTGTTTATATACCGTATATCGCTTTATACATACCGGTAAAGAAGAAACAAATTTTTATTTTGCATAATACATTTTTTACAATGTCTTTTTATATATTGTAGCTTAAAAGTATGTTACATTTAATTATAAGAAGAGATTAAAGTAATACAAGTTGAATTAACACTGAGAATGCATGATTCATATTTATAACTACGACCTATAATAAAGCAAATATCAAAGACATTATTTTATGTCTCTACTCTTGAGTGAGTCTATTCGCAACCTTCGTATCGAGTCTCTTGTATTATAGTCTAGGGAAGTCTAGAGCTTCCCATTTCCCGCCAAAATTTAAATTACGTGAGTTCGAGAAATGAAAACCTAATAATTTTTATGGTTTTGAAATGTATTATTTTATTGACTAAAGCAAAACAAACTGATTCAAAATTCAAAATCATCAAATTATAGCGCTATTTAATACATAAAAGATTCTACTTAATTTTAAACAGTTAAATAATTATGGATATAGAGAAAAATTATTCCATAAATTTATTATTTTGTAATAAAATATATTGGCTGCAGGTATATAAAATAAATTATATTATAAAGTTAATAATATTTAGATAGAAAATCTTTTATACTGTATTGAAATTAACCTATTCAGACATAAAATATTGTTGAAACAGCAATTTTTTAACTAACGCTAATTTGTATAAAACACCATTTTTTGTATTAAAAAGTTTAGAAGGAGCAGAACATGAGTAAATATGTTGTCGATCAACTATTATAAGTTGAATAAGAAATTTATGAATGAATCCTGTACTCATAGTATATCTACTTTTTTAATCTTCATTCTAAAGACATGTGATGATAATTGATTAAAGAAAAAAGTATTACAATACAAATACATCGAGATTCAACGTAATAGAATATTGGACACAAAAACTCTATAAATCTTTTAGGTCATTGACCCTTTGTGCTAGATAAAATATTATTATCATTATTAACTGTTATTTATTTTGGTCTCTCTACAAAGAAACAATCTATTAAGAGTTTCTGCTTTGTTTGTACAATTCGGTTTCAAAATAAAATAACTTCTACTTTTTGAACAATTTCACAATAAGAAATATGCTCGAAAAGAATTTTCTATAACAAATATCTTTAACAATTATTACAATCTAAACTAATTTAATTTTTAGAAAATTATTTTTTATTAATTTAAAAAAAATTGCTTAACATATTTCCCCTCATAATAATACCCTGCACAAATATTCCCCCCGTAATTTCCCGCGGCAGAACATATACCCCCACAAAACATCCTCAACGTAACCTAACCTAAATTCTATAAATGAGACTTATTTATTAGTGCAAATGTATAACCACTTTCAATATCATTGCAAATTTGTAATTTTATACACTTATTTAAATATATAAATATATTTACTATCAATCTTAGAAGAGGTATTTGAACTGTTTTTAAAAGTCAGATTTAATTTCGTAATCTTCTCGAAAATCTATTATAATATTGTAAATTCGTAATGACTGTTTTGTTTTTAATACAATTTAAAACAAAATTACTATTGCCAATTTGTTCTATTATTGTACTATGTAAACATTTTGACTGTATGAATTATTAAGTGATATTTATAGTTTGATATACGATATTTTTGATGTATAAATAGAAATCGTGGCTCATAAAAATGGTCTCCCTATGAGATACATGGTATATAATTAATGAGGCGGTACATACAGCGTCACATACATTTTCAGAATTGGCCACCTTATTTTGTACACATAATGTCAGGTGTCAGTCTATATTTCTTTCATGAAGGTCGTAATGTTGAGACTATTTACGGTTCTTTTTTATTTCATATCAACCGGTGGAAATCTAGGACCCCCCCTGGGGAATATAATATTTTTTTGTTGAGTCTTTTGGCATCGAGCTAATAAACATACATGATTGTTCGTAATCATTAGTTCATGATTAGTGCCAGAAGAATGTCATATATTATATTTATATATACAAGGTTAAATAGAATTACTTCATTTCATAGGTCATGAAACACAATGATTGGTATGGTTTTTATAAACTCTTCATAGCAAAATACTAGAATTCATTGTATATAAAAAAATATCAGGAAAAAATGTAACAGTAAAAATAATAATTTCTTACTGTTTGAGAAAAATTAGATATTTTTTATATTATTATATTTTATAGATTATTAAAATAGACTCATAGGGGATATGAGGATCATTTCTGGTAACCCTGCATTTAACAGAAAAAATTCATAAAAATAAAATACTACTTTTACAATTACAGGACAAAATATCTAACATATAAGGGCCTATCATAAGTTATTCCTAACCTATCTGTCTGTCTAAACTTGTGACTTTGTGAACGTTTTTTCTGCCAATCCAAAACTATAAATAAAAATGTAAATGACATGTGATTATATGTGGTGATGATATTTATCATTTAATTTACTATAATATTGAATTTTGTTACATAAAAGTATATGATAGCATATTGTTTCTATTGTATTGTAAACACCAATATTTAACAACACCATATAATACACTCTTCATTGTATAATAAACATTTATTTTCTTTCGTTTTATTTGTAAATTAAACAGATATCAAATAATAATTTTAGATTTTTATAATCACTGTGTTCTAATTTATATTTAAAATCAGCGTCTTCCTTCTTCAGTTATATATTGAACTGCAGTATAATTTATTAAGATAATTTAAAAAAATGTACAGTTTGTATTATTTTTATTCTTTCGAGAGGTTGTCATTTCATAAAATATTGTAATTTAGACTTATATTATTTTTCATTTAATATTTTACGTCCACATTATAGTTAATATCTCTCTTTTAAGAGCAGAGAGACATAATCATTAAAAAAAATGAATTTTAATAAAATTCTTTATAGTGGAAGCTTTTAATTTTTGTGACTATTCTTTTTTTTGTACTGTAGTTATAATAAGATTCGTACAACAATAATTCTTAAACTATTAGGTAAGCGTCTAATTTTAAACCAATATTTCCATATTTCTTCAAAAACTGAATGAATTTTATCAGTAATAAGAAAAAGTGACATTCTGTATAGATGAATTTTCATCACGTATAAACAAAGGAAGAAAAGCGTATAAATAATAGGCCTATTCAACAAATTTTTAATAATTTCAGTTAGAAAATAGAGAAATTTATATTTAATAAATTGAAAATTGATGAGTACAACATTTTTAATTCTCATGTTTTTTATATAAATCTGATTTTTTTAGTTTGGTCGTTGTTTATATTGGTGTAAGCATATTTACATTTCATTATTGATGATAATATACGTTGTACAATGTAAACCAACAAGTTTCAACCCAGCGAGTCAAGGGATCATCATCACTCACCGGCCATAATGAAATGATCAAATTAAGTAACAGGAATAACATGATAATTTTTTAGAGAAAATAGTATAGAAATAAATAAATGATTAATTTTTGCAATGCTTGGAAATTAGTGAATTTTCAGAAAACCAAGTCACTAAGATTATTTGGGGCAAGTAAAAATCAAAACTGATTTTGGCTTTCCTTTATAATAGAAATTAATGAACCTATTGATCAACATAATTCACTTGTTTCATTTTATTTATTCTCTTTATTTTTTATATATGCTTGTATATAAATAATTTATTGTAATTAATAAAGTTCGAAACGGGAGACTGAAATAGTGAACGATTTTTCGCCGTATATAAATTCAAGTTCGCTCGCTGTGTTTGTAACCATTACAAAAGTTTAATTTTAGTATCATATCGATAATATAGTTACTTCATCATTCAAATATCACATAGAAATATTATTTTATAACTATTTCTATGTTTACGTGTAACATAAAATTACTTGGGTAATAGAGAGCCAAAGTTGAACACAACTTTCTATAAATAGAGTTCACCTTTGTGTATACTTTAAAAGCGAAGTATATTTATTTATTACTACAATTGTTTTCTACAAATATCCCATCAATTTTCTTATTATTTATTAGAAGCTCGCTTTAAATTTTATTTACAAAAGTCAGACATATTTAGTCCACATGTTCAATTTCATTAACCGAAAATGAAAAATGGTTCACCGTTGTTAAATTCAAATGTATACAATTCACTCGTCTTGAAGCTGAATGTAACGGTAGTAACATTAAAATATAACTTACATCGATCGGCTATACAACAAATGCAAGAATTACGAGTACCCTACCACTATTACAACGGACTAATTAGATAGTATAGTGATTTCACATCACACGATAAATGTTTATATATGTAAGATCCAAAATCGGTGCAAACATATTTACATTTTATTATTTAAAAAATTAACAAAAACGTATATATATTTACATAAAATATATGTTGTAAGCCAAAGCGTTTTAACCCAACCAGTCATCATCAAGGTAGTTACAGGTGTAGTAAATATAATTTAATTAACAGGAATATAACATAATTTTTGGAGAAAGAATAATATAATTATAGAGGATTACTTAAAATTAGGCTATATATATATATAATAGTCTCGATGATTGATCTCTGTTGAAATTGGGTGCTATAGATTTTATGTACAAGCTTTGAGATACAGCCCCGAATTTGAACAAAGATCAATGTCATGTGATTTATATTATCTTCCAATCAGTAAACAGATTTCAGTTGTCACGTCAACAATCGATCATCCTTATATAATTTAAGTTTATTTATCATAAATAAATAATCATTTATATCATTTTGATTTTATTTATTATTACTTAAAATATTAAAAAGTAAAAATTGAAAATCTTACAAACTTGAAAATGGTCAATTTAGTGGAAAACTAATTGTGATTCTATACGTTAAAAATATCCAAATCATATTCGTCTTGACCGTTAAAATTGACACTAAAACAGACGCAATTACTTCTAGTCGAGAAGCTAAAACAAATCACATGACATTTTCAAGATTTAAAATTTAGAAATGCATTTCTGTGTGAGTGTGTACCGTAGCAAAAACATACAAAAAAACATTGGCATGACTTTGTGCTTACCTGCTTAGTGGGCGTTTATATCAATATATTCATGTACATATTTATGTGTATAGTATATGTAGATCATGCAAATATGTGAAAAACTATGATGGTTATATTTCGCCACATATCGACATGATTAAGATGATCATCTGTTTGAAAGGAGAAGGTCATGTAGTACGCACACGAATAGTGGTTCTATATTTCTGATCGCTTTTAAATAGTTATATATATATAAATGATTAATCAATTAAAATTGTTCAAATTTGGCAGCTATATCCATTATTTGCTAATTAAACTATATTATTAAATGAGAGTAAATAAATAATAGGGTATTCTAGAGATAATTTTTTCATTTCAGTTATTTATTTTATGATTCGACTAATTGTCTTAACTATCATTGTCGTACGTAGGATTCAGTTTTTCAGAAACAATTTACTGTCAACTAAATAAATAAAATATAATATTTTTAAAGTAAAAAATAGGCGATTTTCTTGATATTATTTGAATATACTATGTTAAAAATCTTCAAAAGTTAAAAAAAAATGAATAAACCATGATAACTTCTACTTAAGTTATTAGCATTTAACACATGCTTCTATCTAGAGAACTATAGAATATATATATACTTGAATCATTTTCCGAGCAAAACGTTATTTATATTGTCTATTTATTAAACTAAGTAATTTATATCATAAACAGCTGTACTTGATTTTATTGTTTAATTGCCATTTTTTTATATTAATTAAGTTCTTATCCATTTTTTTATTTGTTTTTTTAGATACAAACATATATTGTTCTTAAGATATTTTCATGTAATATATTTTGCTAGGACTCTATATTGACATTTAATTTCAGTTATGAGCATAGATGTAAAAACTGTTGATTTTCTTTAAAAGTAGCAGGGAAGACGAATTTCGGCAAAAAATCTGGTTGTTTATATTGGTCAGTTTATTTTGCTAGTTTGTGGATTAATTTTGAGTAAATATACTCATTTTGTGGGCGTTTGTGGTAAATGTTTAGAGCAAGTCGAAATTTTATTAGAAAAATGAGAAAAGTATAAAAGAAAATATTATATTTTCTTGTTGATATTGTCAAATCAGATTATATTGTAGGTTTCTTCATACTCAATAATATAGATACCGTATTTTTTACTTCTTTACGATGAGTGAAAAATCTATAATTGTATTCAACAGCTTTAGATCATTTTTCTATATTGTGTTTTAATCTCTATAACATTCAAGCTTTTCCTATTTAAAATCATTCACAGAATTATTTTCTTCACTTATACACCGAAATAATTTTTTTAACAAATGACGAACGAATCAATTATGAGTCTTGACCAATGAAATTATACGTTATCAATGAGTGGAGAGAAATGGAGATTAATTGTACGTCACCAAATCACATAAAGTGTCCTATATTTCAGCAACAGTTTGTGTTATTTGATGATACGAATTTAACTTCGTTGGTCTTAATTAAAATTTTAATTGATTGAATATGCTTTAATTTTTAGTAAAATTATATCAAAAAACGATATATAATTCCAACTTTTTTTGTTTCTGTGGAAATATTATCACAGAAAAGTGTAGAGTAGATTTATATATTTTTCAAGTGACTAATAAATCTGTAATAATATAATAAGTGATTATCTTTAATAATTTATATTTGACTATCCTCTAATTAATAAGGGTTGTCTTTCTTTCATTCTAGAGTCGTATTTTCGCCACAAAGCCTACAGGGGTAAAAAATCTGTTCATTTATCCTTTTAATATTTTCTTGTTTGCGAATTATAAAGTTGTTTTTAATTTAACCTAAACCAATCTCCATTTACAAACAATTATTTCACCCTTACATTGAACAAACTGTTTTTAAAATATAATTTGCTGAGATTCTTCTTATTGACCTACACAATATTAGATACATATTTTTTACCTTATTCAATTTACTATTTTTAAAGCATTTTTGTAAACTTTAATTCATAATCTGTTACACTACATCAGTATAGCCTTTTTTGTTTCTAAAATGAATGCCAGTATAGAGTATATCATTACTGTGAATTGGTCCCATTTGAATAATATTGGTTACCCTTCCGCTTTACATTTTATTATATTTTTTTATTGGTCACTATTTCCCATGCAACTTTGTGGTATTGCAGCCCAACCCTTTTTCTTTACCGTAAGAATAATGTTATTTTCATCGATTTATTTATTCTAACCAAAATATCGAACGAAAAGTTAGATATTTTTATTCGACTTGCTTCAAGAGTTGAGAGAAGTGGTAAAGACTTTGTCCCTGTCACAATTTTAACCACAAGTTGTTGTTTTTCTATAAAATTTCGATTGTTGGTTCAATGTATACCTTAAAGTTGTATCATCTATTAATAGTATGCATTTATTTTGCATGGTATTTGCATTCAAAGACGGACATAGAAACAATATTCCTACATGAATTGTAGTTTTTGACCTATATTTATCTGGGATTTTGAATTTCCTGTCCCACTCTTATGTTGTTGTTGGACATATTTGCCATTTGTTTTCCCCGTGTTTTATATTTATAATACCGGTAGTAATTTAATATTTATTTATTTAATATCTAGATATAACTTAAAATAATTTACTAAATTATTCTTTTTTATATCCGATTAATTATAGAATTAACTGGAATAGACTTACTTGGCTATAACTAAAAATTTTATGCACGAAGTACTTTTACATGGTAGACCAAATTTATGAAATTCTTTAACGGAAACAGATCAAATTAATAAAGAACACAGACACACAAACAGAAATATACATTCGTGAGTAGATTCAACCATAAATTATTTAGTCATATATTTTTAAAGCAAATAGTTAAGCTATTAGTCAACGGTATATGTGATAAATCCAATGTGAATCTCTCACGTACACTGTTGTCTAATTGCTTAACTCTATGTTATAAAAGTATTCACCTGCGCACGAATCTATAACCATTATTAAATCAGAAATATATATTCTTTATTTTCTATATCTTTTTCTCATTAATATTTCCTTTTAGGGAGCTGAAGTGATAAGAGTTACCAAACTGACCAAAGATTCTAAAGAAGGAAAATTCATGAAATTTGTATACGATGATGCAAAAACTCTATACGAAGTATTCCGACGAGGTGTCCACGAATCTAGTAAGAATTCGTAAATAATTTACTTTTAAGCATAATACTTTCTTTTTTATAATTTTATATATTTACAATGTTACAGATTTTAATAATAATTAACTGCAATATTAACAATACAAATTCCTTCGACCCATTTTTAAACATTGAGTTGGATTAAAAATTCCTAATGTAATTTTCAGACAATGGACCTTGCCTCGGTTGGCGGGAAACACCTAGTTCTCCCTACCAGTGGTTACATTACAATGAAGCTCTCTTACGAGCTCGAAATTTCGGTGCAGGCCTAGTCAAGCTGGGCCTCCAACCAGGTCCCAAAACTTTAGTAGGAATTTATTCACAAAATTGCCCCGAATGGATTCTCACAGAACAAGGTCTTTACTGTCAATCAATGGTGATTGTCCCTCTGTACGACACATTAGGACCCGAGTCCTGCAACTTCATTATCACTCAAGGTATTAATAGTATAAAGCTAGTTGTAATTACAGGTTTGTATATTCTTACATAAAAATACGTGTTTATAAATCATTTTTAATATCTGCACAAATTATCTGTTTTGTTTATAATTAAATAAATACAGATTGAATAACATCAAAACTTACTTGCAGCTAATATATCGACTGTTGTTTGTCAAGACGATAAGAAAGTTCTACAACTTCTTCAAGATTCTCCAAAATGTTTAAAGTTGATAATTGTCATCAAAGAAATTTCAAACAACGTAATGATGAAGGCAAGAAAAGCTGGAGTTGAACTTAAATATTTTGAAGAAATTGAAACAGTCGGAGCTGGAAGTTCAATCAAAGAACTGGTCAGTTAAAACGAATTTAAAATGGTTGTATTTGTATTCATTTTTCTTCATATTGTATTTTATAGAAAACTTTTTTAAATGTCATTACTTTATTTTTCGTAATGGTTCTACTAACGAACGTTTCTGTAAAATGTATCAATAAATGCTTTTAAAACACTAATTACAAGCTATTTTTATCTTTAGAGCTGATGACTCACTAATTTTTTTAGCAAATATTTAGCTCGGAGCCAAAATTGGATTTCGTCATCCAAACCTAAATATTTAGAGAAAAACTAGCCATTCATACGGTTTTATTATAATAATATTGGAATTGAGTCAATTGACTACCTTTAAGTAAAAATGGTAACCGGACAATTCGTCCACAATTATAAATTACGGTATGTTAGGATATTTTAGATTAAGTTAGGTTAGGTTAGATTAGTTTATAATACGGAACAGAATGTCAGAAGTGATGAATTTCCTGGACGCATAAATAATTCTAGAATCATTAAAATATCATTACCAGTATTTTAGTTGTACGATTGTTTAATAAAGTAATTGATTTTGTAGCTTTTATTTAGAAGTTGTTAAATTTCAACATCGATTGTGTATATTCTATGGCAGTGTTAGGACACCGCCAGCAGAAAGCTGGTATCTAATAAAATAACCACTGTCAACTCATAGTTTAACTACCTGTAAGTTTAAGAAAAATTAAGCATAATATAATAAAATAGGTCAATTACAATAATAAATGATTCGACTTTTTCGTCCAATGTTTGTTGTCTTCGTGCAAATATTGACAATTGCCCTAAGTGGGCAATATTTATAATGTATTATATTTTGTTACAGCCACCGAAACCTACAGATTTGTGCACCATTTGTTACACTTCGGGAACCACTGGAAAACCAAAAGGAGTTATGTTAACACAGGAAAACGTCGTCTCCAGCGTTTCGGCAACTTTGATACAACTTGCGGAGCATAAACCTCACAAGGTATTTTTAGTAATTATACCAAAGATAATTCACATTTAGAAGAATGATAAAAAACAGCTGACTTCTATTAACAATCAAGCCAATGAATAATATTTGTTTTAACCATTTGATGCCTGAATTATGATGGTCTCATATGAACCCCCACGGCACCAAATGATTAAATAAAAATTTTCCATTTCTACAGAATGACGTAATGATTTCCTTTTTGCCATTGGCGCACATGCTAGAACGGTGTTGCGAGATTGCAGTTTATATAGCAGGAGGCGCTGTAGGGTTTTATTCGGGAGACATTCGAAATTTAGCCGACGACTACAAAGCCCTAAAGCCAACCATCACTCCTTCCGTACCACGTCTTATGAATAGAGTATATGACAAAGTTATGGCATCAGTCAATGGTTCAAGCTTCAGACGATTTCTCCTTAATATGGCTCTTTCCAGTAAAACTAGTGAATTAGAAAGGTGGGCACAACATTAACTTACTTATTATCCCAATGCTTTCATTAATACTATTACTATAGTTGACATCTCACAGATTTTTTTGTTGCATTTTATAACTTACGCACTTTGATACTTTCTATAAATAAGACGAGAGAATATGGCTATCTTCATTGTCACATTATTTATAATATTTCAGAGGAGTAATTAGACGAAATACAATGTGGGACAAACTCGTTTTCAAGAAAGTACAAGAAGCGATGGGTGGCCGACTTAGACTTCTCGTTGTAGGGTCGGCACCTCTTGCAGGAAATATACTCACGTTCATGAGATGTGCTCTTGGATGCGTGGTCAGTAGCAGCTTATAGTAATTTATCGATCTTAGAATGTTTAGTAGTGGTAGATCGTCAATAGGGGACTGGACCCACCAGTAATTCCACTAAATAATTAAAAAAGCAATAGCTATATATAAATTAATAGTTTTCCTTCTACAATATTCACTTAGCATTCAGCCATTTCATAGATGGCGTCACCTACTTCTGGCCCTGAACGTATTGCTTTTAAAACATTAAGTCGATTTTAGCGAGTTCTGCATGTTCGTTCTATGGACTTAAACTAAGTATCACAGAGATTTATCAGTCTTTTCAGTTTAGTTGCAAAATATTACTAAAGCAATGTAAGTTTTGTTAAAACTTCTTATTTTAGATTTATTTTAATAATTACAACTATGGATAGATCTGACGACACTAAGAATTAGAAAATTCAACCTTATTTCTTAACCGACACAGAAAATGGACAACGATTGTGTATATCAGTGGTTCACAACTAATTTTTACCCAGGGACCATCAAAGTCAATTTTTAAAATAACAGTTTGGTTTAAAAATTGATGTACTTCTAATTATCTAGTAAAGGTAAAGACGGCTGTTATCATAAAGGTGTATATTTAATCATTATTTCCCGTATTTTTAATTCTCATCTCGCTGACAAGTTTTTCAATTTAGTTTTTGTCAATTTTCAAAGTGATTCTATTTGTTTCATCACTTTCGTGGTAAACTGAGTCATCTCTGATGTTTAGTAAAAAAAACATGTTTTCATACTGAAATTATTATGACTTGCATTCGTTATTACTTAATGAGATGTAACGTATGTAAGAGTCTACAATTCAAAAATAGACAAAGATTAGAAGGACAAATATATTTTACTTCCAGATTGTAGAAGGCTACGGACAAACTGAATGCGTAGCTCCATCTACTTTAACTGTTCAAGGAGACTTCAGGCCTGGACACGTAGGCCCACCATTAGCTTCCAATGCCATAAAATTAGTTGATGTAAATGAGATGGACTACTTTGCAGCACAGGGTGGGTATATAAAGTGGTTCTAAAGAGCAAATAATTCGATTAAAAATATGACAATGATTATTTATTTTTAATTGAATAACCAATATATATATATGATTTTCAAATTTCTTTATAGGTCAAGGCGAAGTTTGTATAAAAGGTGCTAATGTATTTCAAGGCTATTTTAAAGATCCAGAAAAAACTAAAGAAGCTCTCGATAGTAGGGGCTGGCTTCACACTGGCGATATTGGCGAGTGGCTCCCGGTAAGAAATATATCATTATTGATTTCGTACACCTAATTAATGCTCCAGTTTATAATATTATTTTTAAAAAATAATGAGTAGATCCAATACCTACATCAGTTTCAAATTTTAATACAATTCGGTTATATTCATTACATTTGAGTCGTATAAATTATTTCAAATAACTTCAATAATCTAAAGATTCAAACATGGAGACAATCATAAAATATATAATGATAGTGCATCTTTTGAAAAAATGTTCAATCCGTTATACTGTAAATAGTTACTTTGAAATATCTTTGTGAATTGAGATTTGAGTGATTGATGGGTAACATTAACTAACAATAACGTAAGTAGGTTTTTAATTATACTCTTTACACTTTTGACATTCCTGAACAAAGTAATTTATGCATAAAATATTGTATGCATAATTTCTAGATCTATTGGTATATATTTATGTTAGTAGATAACTTGCACTTATTATAAAAGGATGTCAAATAACGATATGTTTTAAGGTAGACCATTTCTTATATATATTTATTCGCAACATCCTAACATCATATTTGCTATGAAAATCGAAATACAGTAAAATAATTTTGATTAATATTCTCATAAATTAAATTTCATATTACAGTTTTAGTCCTGATATATATATATTCAAAATTAACTCGTGTTAAACATTGATTTATAGATCCTACAAAATTTGTTGTAATTGGCTTAATTACAAGACTATTTCAAGCGTAATTGCTTCCCAGATCAGATTTTTCCGAAACAGGTTAAATTATATTTAAACAAACTATTTCAACCTAAAGTACAAATCCATTCTGTTGCGAAAGATATTAAATATTCTCCTCCTAATTTTAAGGCCATAATACTAAATATATATTTCCAAAACTTTTGTTTTAAACAAGTTTTATCCTTTTATAGACGCTAAATTAATATTTACTATTCCATATAAAATAGGTTCTATTTTTATGTTTAAAGATTCTCTTGTGCCAATATTATTTACATGTGGGTTCTACCTAGTGTTGCAAAAAAAAACGTTATTTTTAAATCGTGTTTGTTAGAGACAATCTAATCTACGGTTTTTTAATATGCATATTTATTTTGCTTTTCTTTGACCACTTAAGCATAATTATGTTTTTTTTGGGTACCATAATTACCATTATATTATTACTGTATAAACAAGAAGAAGGTATAAGTCCATTTATTTATGCTGAAAAACGCATATTAAAATCTAAGTACTTTTGACTATACTCTAGGCCATCATTATTATATATATTTGTTAAAAAATGTCTTAATCATAACGATTCATTTTATAGTTAAGGATTTAGATTATATATATAGAATAAATATAATAATACTACAGTTACAATTATATAAATGTTTCGCATATTGGTTTAGTTAATCTGATGATGGCCTAATGTACTGGTCGAAAGCGCATATAGTGGAAGTGACAATGTCACTAATAAATATTTTGAAACCTTGTGTGATCTTTTATTCAAAAATAATTTTATCTAAGTTTGATAATATAGAAAATCGTATTTTTGTACCGTCGAAAAATTAAATAAATTTTATATTAATTGTGAAGTTGAAACCACTTTTTAAAATATTATTTTTATAATGACTGGATGTTGTAGCCATCTGAAATAACTACTATTAATATTTATAATTATGAAATATATTATAGGACTTTAGGAAGAATCAGGATAAAAGTAAGAAAGAAATAATTCGACATTATATTTAATACATAAAATGATTTGCTGTCAAGTACACAAATTATAAATTAATTTAGTAATAAAATAGGGTATTATTATTCATGTAACAACTAACAAGTGCCAGGACCTTATTAGTTAAAATATATTTACTAATTCATAATTTAAAATCGTTACAGTATAAGGGTAATTTCTGATGCAGATATCTAGTACTTCTAGTACAATACGTATATGGTAAATAAACGATCTAACTGTATTTAATCAATGGTTGAAAAAGCGAAACATAAAGCATATTTTCGTCTATAAAGCTGTTCTGTATCGAAATAATTTACAGTCAAAATGTTATATATATATATATACCAATAGGATGCCTTTAATTTCTGTCGTACACCAATGGGAATCAATTCCGTGAATAAATAAGTTCTTATTCCGATCAATTATATTTATAACATGAAAATGAATCCCAAAATATTTGTCATTTTTTTTTTATTAATTTATTTTGTAATATTTTTTGTTTGTTTTTACAATATTTTTTTCGTAGGTTTTGACCGATTTCGATAAAGTTTTGTTCAATAACTTTTTCTGTCGGATGTTCCCTTTAATATTGATCCATATCTCACATGCTAATACACAAACACATACAAACTGAATCGTATTATTATATAATTGAAGATCAATTAACTGGTAAATATAAATCTTTATGCCTTACTTAGCTTGCACCATATAAACATGGCCGTTCGCTTTTGCTTTGTTCACAATGTTTGAAAATAAATAATTATAATCCAATTTGTCTTTCAAGATTCTAGAGGTTAGAAAATATTATTTTCAATAAAATATTTTTATTCTTTTTGTTAATTGAAAATAATCTGATATCAAACAAAGGCTAAATTCTGTATTTATGTTTACTAATTACGTTGTATTGAAAAATAAATGGTTTTGATTCAAATTAAGTATTATTTTCAACATAAAATGTCCTTTTCAGAACGGAACTTTAAAAATTATAGATCGAAAAAAACACATATTCAAGTTATCTCAAGGAGAATACATTGTGCCAGAAAAAATTGAAAATATATATGTGAGATCACAATACATTGCCCAAGTCTTCGTTCATGGAGAAAGCCTCAAGGTTTGTCGAATTTCAAACATGAAATTGGTATTTAGAGATTATTTTACAGCGGACCTTGTAATGAATGGTTTCAATAATTTTTAGTCTTGCGTCGTTGGGATAATTGTACCCGATGTAGAAGAAGTGAAGTTATGGGCAAGAGAAAATGACATCTCGGGTACACTCTCTGTGCTTTGTGCAGATTCTCGCGTTAAACACCTAATTTTGGACGACCTCAACGATAGAGGAAAGAACGGAGGACTTAAGTCTTTCGAGCAAGTACGTTTCATTAAAGAACTCATTTTAAGGTTTATTTCATATATATATAACTATGTTGTACTATTGTGTAGTAATATAAATATTACCGTAAGAAATACAATATCGTCAAATTTCAGGTAAAGGACATTTATCTTCATCCAGATCTCTTTAGCGTTCAAAATGGACTACTGACACCGACTTTGAAAGCGAAACGGCCAGAATTGAGACGATACTTCAAACCCCAATTAGACGATCTGTACGCCGGACTTAGTCACTAGAAAAGTAGTTTAAAATCTTTATTCATTGCTGGGCTTAAAGCTTAGTTAAGTAATATTTTGTCTAATAGATTGACTTGATATGTCCTTTAAGGTCAGTCAACTAAAAATGCAATATTTCTTTATACAAAAGTAAATCAACGTAACTATCGTTCTCACCATCGTTGGCTTCTCTTTAGTGATATAAAGATTGAAATCTGAAATTTCACAATTTATTAGAAAATTATGAAAGTATTGAACCTACATTACTTTTGATTGTTGTTAATTAATTTAAATATATCACTAACAAGCTTGGTTTGTCATCAATTATACCATTACTGTAAATAATAATGTATTTCAAATAAACCAAAGCAACATCATGGAAATTCAGAATAGATATATATATAGTGTAAGAAATTGAATGTAGATAATGGTATTATATTATGAAACTTATTTGTACATACGATATGTATTTAAATATACCAATATGTTCTTCTAGATAAATAAAAACAAAGTTCTATATGAATCACTGTATATTGTACATACAAAATAAATTAAAAGTTTAAACATTTTTAAATGGGAAAATTTATTTTGAAAAAAACCCCAACTCCTTATTCTGTAAATAAGTGAAAGAAGTCATGATATGTATACATTATCTAATCAAAATATTTGAAGGAAAACATTATTAAGTTATAATCTATATATAATACATTATATTTACTATTTAATAAATATCAAACATGTATTATACCGTAAATATAAGAATAACTTTCTTGTTAGTGAGTTATTTTTTCAAAAATTTCGACGAGACTAATGAGAGATCATATAATTTTCTTTGAAATCTTAGATCTAATAAATGAAATATAATGAATTATGTACAAAATGAATATAAATATTAGTGCCCCAATATCTATAAGGATTAGCTCGCCTCTTTTTTCAAAGAACTTAACCATCTTTCCACGCATTCTTAGCCGAGTTGTTCAAGCTAGCAGGCATCTCTAAATCGTTGCTCCAATTATTCATGATTTCAGGCTTAGTAGCGAAAACATTGCTCTTAAGGAAATCACAAGGTTAAGGTGACAGATTGGGTGAGCGAGCAACCACTCAATGCGACCACAGTAGTATCAAAATCATAATTAAAATTCAAGGTAGATAATTATAAAAAATAGTTGTCGTCATTTCCGACGATTTCAATGTGTATTACACATTTTACAATCACTATAAAATTAATTTATTAATATCTGAAAATGATTATAATTTGCTGCGCATGTTTCAACATAGAAAGGAAATAGCTAACACGATTGCTATAGCCTCACTGCCTTAAATATTTGTGAGTTAGTCTTCTGGTGAATCATCTACACAAGGGATGTCAAACTCGTTTTCAGTGGCGGGCCAAATTTCATAAAACTGTTTTGCTTTACGGACGCACAGAGAGATTTCGAGGGCAGTATGTTTGACATCTCTGGTATATATGATGTTTTATAATATTAAAATGTAGTAAATTAAATAATTACCGTATGTGTTAAAAACAGACAATTTTTTCTTGTATGAAGAAAATATTATTTTTTAATTCAAAACCTAGTCTTTTTGTAACTAAAAGCGTATCTTTTGTTATTTTAGAATTATATATTAGTATTCCAATCAGAATTATACATGCTTATTGCCATCAGCATCGAAATCAAATTATCGAAAATATTTTCCCGCAATAGAATTCTGTCAAACACCAATTTTGATACAGATATGTTTCCTAATGCTCGCAAAAATACGCCTAATATTGTAAATGAATAAAAGATCTCAAGTCTGAAATGAACGTAATTCAAA
>JAJNBT010096632.1:0-13079 GCA_028455955.1 Notopais sp. p TS-2021 | reverse complement strand
TTATATATAATTATATATATATTATTTAAATTATAATTTTTTTGGAAATTTTTTTTGTCAAAAAACAGCAAATTTAAATTATTAAAAAGAATTTACTCGACCATTATTTTGAAAATACGACAAATTAAAAAAAAAAAGTTTGCGGTATCACATTAATATATTTTATAATTATTGAGTTTATATATCTTGTCTGTAGCAAATAAAAATAAATAATTAGAATAGTGTAATGGAATATTGTAAATTTTGTTGTATTTTTCTGTAGTTAATAACAAAGATATTAAGATTAATGAAAAAATATATGGTAAAAGCTCAAACATGATCGAGACCGAGTGTTTCACAAGCTCTTTCGTAGTACCCCACCCCTCCAATTGCTGTTTCTCTTTAAGCGAGAATTTATAAAAAAGAATTAAATGATTAGAAAATCTAGGTTTGCAGCCTCCTTTCCCCCAATTATTAATTATCGCCCCGATAGGAAACACTGTTATAGACTGGAATCTAGATTCTGTAGTACAATATAACGATAACATTTTTGATTACGTTACAATTTTTCGAAAAAATATATATTTATTCATCAAGTTTTTTACTAATGGACACCTATTCAAAAAATAAAATTTCATAGAATACTTTTTTGAAAATATTAACATATACCTGTGTTGACTGAATTGTTTCAAGTCGTCATCCATTTTGATTTAGTGAAATTATTTTATAAAAATACGTTCAGTATAATATATCGGATGATATTTCCAATAACAGTTCTATAACAACTGTAGAAAAACAACTTGTTTTAAGTTGTTTCTTGAAATCTTTATATAATACACTCTAACGCGAGACCAATTTCAACCTATTCGATGATAGTCGAGTTTGAATAAGATCTAAGTATTAGAGAAGATATAGTTATTCTGGTGATTCGTATTTGTTGGTTTCCTATGTCGATATTCTATACAAAAGTTGACGATTGAGAAGACTGTTAAAAATACATATAGCAAGATCACTTTAATTTTGCAGTTTGAAGAGCTTCAAATCTACCGTAGTGACATGATGTCATACTTAAGAATGTCTCTTGGTTTATCGTCTAAGAGCGTGCCACATGCCGATTGGTTTCCTGAGCGATGACATCATTTGATTCCAATGGGACAGGGCTTTGCCTGTCGCCTGAGTGCCCACGATCACGTGACCAATAGGACTTGCAGGCATGTTTATTTCTGCAGGATTCTCAGCGACCGTGAGACGTAGTTGAATGTTCTGTAAAACAGTTAATTAAGAAAAGAAATTGACGTTGTTATTTATATGTTTTAAAATTAGGTCGTCTCGCAAATGCCGAGGATATAAGTAGGCACCACCGTACAGCTGTCTCAGAATTCCCTTTAAGCTTTTAATTCCCATTTTCCCTTCAAAGTTATGAACGGAAAACAATTATATTTTTATTGCACAATTGTGTGATGAACTAATATTTTTTGAGTACTTTTCGTATCTGAACTCGTTGTAAATGGCTGCAGATTTTATATTAGAAATAAATTGGGAAATATTCATATATAAATTTCATCTAGTTTGATCAAAGTGTTTTTTTATTAAAGTTATATTTTGAAACTATAAAGGAAATTTTGAGACTCTATATTAAATAGGTCGAAGGGAATTCCTAATTTTGTGTGAAATTACAAACTAATTTATACGGTTCACTCGATAATATTTATAAAATATGAAAAAATTTGAAATTAAAATTCTTGTCGATTAATAAAATAACATGAAAAGGAATTGGCTTCTGTAATCTAGTTACTTAATTAAAATAAAGCAGTGGCTCCTCTAATTTTTTATTGACATATAATTTGCAAAAATCACTACGCAATTGAGCAATTTAGAGGGTTTTGAGTGCCGGAGGGATTATAAAAATTAAAAAAATTAAAAACCGAACTAAAATGGCTTACGTTGAGCGAGGTTGCAGAAATGTTGAAACTCATGGCTTCGTTAAAAACGGGAGAATTTGTGCCCTTCTTTACGTTGGTCTTTTTCTTCATAATTTTCTTCCCGTTTTGTAAAATATAAACCTGAAAAACAAAAATTTTAGTTATTTCTAGGGTATACAGCTCTCTAAAATTGATAGAACAACACATTAATTGAATATTATCTCTTTTAATTAATAAAATCGGGCTTTTTGTTTTTCAAATTTAGAGGATGACGTACCTTAACAAAGGGATCTCCTGATACTTTTTCACCAGAAAATTGTAAACTTCTTGCCTTCACGATAACAACAGTGAGTCGTTCGGCCGTCTGAAGATATGACAGAGAAAACATGATTTCTCCATGGCCAAAACCCTTCTGAAATTTCATTTCATTAGCAGGGGAAATAAAATGAAGTATTTGGTAGCTGTTTTAATCGAAAGTCGAGAGAAGTATTTTCAGATGCTCCGAATAACCAAGTCTGGATCAGGATAATCAAGCTCATTATTAACGGAATCGATTGTAATTTGAGTCTTTTGTAATGTTCGCGAAAATATTATATATATATACTTCTGCTTAAAATTAGTTAATAGCATAGAAATGCATAAATACATCCATTGTTATATATAAAATGATCTTTTATTATGTATTTTTAATACTAAATGTAATGTTGTAATTATCATTTTAATTATATCATGTAATTATTACTTTTGAATCTTTATTTTAGATAATAATTAAATAGAACAAATAATGGTTAAATATAATATATTTTGCAATACAAATTGTTGGGTTATATTTGCTATAATATATCAAATAGTGGCTCATAAAAATGATATATTCTTTATATAAATAACTTACCTGTCCCGTATCTAATAAGGTGAGTTCAGTTGTGTCCCTGTGGTCTATTTCTCCTAACTTCAATTGGGCTTCACCAATCAGAGTGTTTGTGAATTTGTCAGAAGAATACACGAAAAATACTAAATGTCTATTGGGCAGTTCTTCCTCCTCCAAAGCGAATAAGAAACGTTCTTTAAAAGAAGGGCTGTTGTTTCGTTTACATATCTGACAAAAATAATTCGGTATTTAATATATGTTATAATTTATTTAGTATCAATATTAAATTGATATTTTATTCAATATTAAATACATGGTTCATTATTGCCAAGAATCATATCTGTATTCTAGAGAAGTGACTTCTGGTCGTTGATTTCTGAAGCACTAACATCACTCACTTCCACTTTATTGACCAATAAAGTGGTGCTCGCAATGGTTCTTGTTTCAAAAATCAACGTTTTTATAACATGATACGTCACATCTCTATTGCTTATATGATGATATAGTAATAACCCTTCGATGAGGAAGGCATGTTTTGCATCCGCCCAAATTGATGACCTACATCAGGCATGGCAAACATGTGACCCACCTGTATGTGCAAGAATGGGTACCAACATTTTTAAAATTTGTATTATTTGAAAAATAATAAAAAAAATTATCAAAATTTTAATTTTCTACCTAAAAATAAAAAAATCGGAAATTTTGATTTTTTTAGAGAAGTCTTCCCTCTAAACTCCTATAGCTATAGTTTTGCTTCAATTTTGAAAGAAAATAACTTCAGTATTACTATATGGGTAACTTCCATATATTTTTATTTACAAAAAAGGCTCACATATGAACACAATCCAGTGCAGTGTTACCATTGTAAATTTACTTGGGTAATAGACAGCAACAAGTTTCTCATTAAAAATGGTTCGTAAATAATATATGTGACTCCACTTATTTTTTAAAAATTCAAATGTAACAAAAATGACCCACCGGTTGAAAAATGTTCGCCATCCCTGACCTATAGTAACCTAAAAATTCATTTGAAACAACATTGAAGCGTCGAAAAATGACCTTAATTTGGCATTACAATTCAATGAAATCTTTGCGTTCATATTAAAGACTAATTTTGTACTTCTTATATTACAGAAAAATAAAAAATTGACAGCATGATAAAGAAATAAGACTATGCTGTAGGCCTAGCGATTAAGAAAACAAATATACTTTACTATAACAAAAATATTTTTAAACATCGAAAAATTAACTTGCCGACGCGTTTCGGTTTACAAAGACCATCATCAGGACAAAGAAAACAAAATGAAAATTACTTACTTAACAAAAATAAATGTATACAATCGTCAAAATATTGACTGAAATAAATGATCATATCTCAAAATGAGATTCAGATATTTATTTTTTGGTGAATGGTCAAGTATCTCAGGCAATATCTCTATTATATTTTTATTAATTATAAATATTAAGTAAATTGGTATTAAATTCCCTTAGCACCGCTTGTGGCATACACTGAATGATACGTCCCTCTTGTTGCCATTTTTTTTGTTGTAAAATCTATAGATTCTATTTGGAAGTGAGCCAAGAAGTCGATTAACTTAATATATTTTAATGAAATTTAATGATAGTGGTGCTTTATTAAATGCTGATTAATGAAATGTGTGATTTCTGACGCGTTATCATCTATATATTATATAGAGCATTATTTTCGTGTTAGAAAATAAGAATGGTCAAAGGATGAAAGAATAAAAGGTTTTCTGGCGGAGTACAGAAATAGCCGACTCCACCTGCTAAATATGAAATACTCATTGAAAGTTTATGAAACATTTTCCAGGACTTTATTTTGATCATAAAATGTTATTGCATCTTGGAAATAAAATACGTTGCATGATAAAGAGAGTAAGTTTCTAGAAACAATTGATCAGGGTCGAACAAATAAAAAATGTTGGAGTCGAGGGTCAAATTTTTTCAACCGACTCTTCAGCCTTGTTTTTAGAGAGGCTACTTACTATTTGGTTGCTCCAAATAGTGATTAAAACCATTGCATATTTGTATGAAAATAATTTAAACAAAAAATTTGAACGAAGCTTGTAGAAATATCTATATAAATTACTAAAGGTTTTTGTTATAACGATAATGACTTATATATCCCGACAGATTCTTGATATATGCATTGAATAAGTATATGAAGCATAGACCTTTGACGTCAATTTTGAAGTATTTTTGTGGTCACGTGAATATATTATCATCTAATAAATATAGGTGTATATATTTAAATAATTTACTTCACTAAAAGTTGAGTACTGCCGTCCGACAAAAAATCTTCAAAACCGCCTATGTTATATCGTCAATAGTATATTCTTTCTATACTTATTGGATGATATATATATTATATAAGATATAAATTACAACTTTCTTAATGCACTAAACGATGCAATATATATAAAAAGTATAGTTCTAATTATTTATTTAGGAAATTGAAAGCATAAAAATTGCTTCAATTTGCATTGTTGATATTAAAGCAAGAAATTTGTTTTATTTTACCCTCGTTTGCATGTTTGTTGTCTTGTCAGGAAGAAGAAATACTCTGACGTAAGAATCGATGTGAACATTAGCGTCGGGTCCAACCAGATCTCGACCTTCAATCACTACGACCTCCAAGTCAGCTGTGTCTCTGGAAGATAGAAAAGGAAAGCCATTAAATCTTACATAAATGTAAGATACCATTACACAAATTTTGGTAACAGCAAAAACAGTTTTTTGAAGATACATAAAGAATGAAAAATAACTTTTAAAATTTAATCTATAACTAACACTTAATTAAAATTTACCGTTAAAAATAATGTTTATCTTATCATTAATATTTTTATTAACTAATTAAATTGATTACTAATTTTAGGCGAAACGTACTACTCGTCTTTGGACATTCCGTCCTCAATTATAAATTACATTAGGTCAGGTTAGGGACGGATTGTTCGGGGACGAAAAGTCCTAGAACCAATTTTAGATAAAGAATATTTCTTTTTCAAATAAAAATTCTTAGTTCTCTTCTCTTTCATTGTTGTAATTAAATTACATAGATACGGATAATAATCAGACTTCCTACCAGGACAATAATTACGATTGCTATAGATTTTGCAGTCAGATTATAATCTTAACCTATTTTACGAAACGAAAAACGGCATAACTGTTCTGTATCAGAATAGGGAATCACTTTATCAACATAATTGATTCCTATTGTGTTCTTCAATATTGAAGGCAACAGTTTTGATAACGTTACTTTGACACTGTTCGGTTTATAATACCCGCGGAAATACCTCAATATTATGTGATCAAAATTTTAATTACTTTATTTCAAATTTCAAGTGACAATCATTGCATTGTTGCATGATTGTACATATTGTAATTTTGTACGATGCAAATATTTTTTCTGCACTCAGACTATTTAAAAAAATATTTTAATCTCGTAGCCTGCATAGAATTTAAGTATATTTATTTTACTTTACAAATATAAAAAATGTGTTTCAAATTAATATGAATCTTGCACGGTCTGCTGGCTGGGATATACTCGCTCAGACGGAAAAAAACTGGCAGAATAAAAAATAATTATGCTATATCTATATCATGTTATTTGCTGGAAGGGAAACATATTTGCAGGAGCTATAATAACTAAGCAATTTCATGCGTACCCTGCTTCGTTATCTCCATCTAATGCGTCAGAGATTATTTAACGAAATTTCTTCAATGATCCAATTTGACAAACATTCCAGTATTTAGAATCTTCCCACAATATTTTTTGTGTATGCGAGATAGAGAAACATTTGTTGAGATTAATCTTGGATCTACAAATAGGCTTAATGTAAACAAGAAAGCTTTAATGCCGATTAGTCAATTCACCAGAGACAAAAGCGCTAAATATTTTTTAAGCATTTATTCGAATGTGTATTTTATTTCTCAGGCTAAATTTATTATGTGTCACTTAAGAAGTCAGTATTCTCTTTATCGTTTTTAAATGTTCGAGGTAGGTGTGCATTGAATTTAGTTAATATTTAAATTTATTGATAACACCAACCTGGATACCCATATAAATATATATGTACAGTAGTTAGTTGCTAGATGATAAAGTAACTTTTATTTAATATATAATATATATAGAGACCTTTATATCATAAATAACATTACAAGCACACGATTTATATTATATACTGTACAGTATAGTTACAAAAAGGTTATAATCAACGTATAGGCGTTTTAAAGTATTTCAGAACAGTTATACAGTGGGCCTCGCGCTCGTTCAACTCTTTAATTAAGGATTAGTGATCCCGTACATCGAGATTAAAGTTGATATGATTTCCTTAGCATAAAATGAGGAAAAGCAAAAATATCTTTTGAACAAGTACAAAAATTCGATAAACCATCAAGGATTCGCATAAATAAACCAAACTTACTGTATTTAATGCATGATTACATTTAGTACGATTACATGATTACAAAGAAAACTGTCGCTAACATATACCATTTGACATTTCACACTTTCTTTAACGATTTCTGGTATATATCATGAAAGATGCTGGAGCACCGAACCCATCATTCTCAAACCATAATTCTGACCAATAAAACTGGAAACAATATGAAAGGAATAACTCCGCCATTGCATTGGATTCCAAGTAATAGAATTTATTGAGAAGGACGTTAAAAGTCGAATAAAATTGATATTTCTTCTCGAATAATATCACTCTTATTCAGCAAACGTTGATCAATAATAAAACCTAAGTATTTTGTTTCTTTAACAAATTTTAGTTCTATGTTATCTTCCTGAATATATTAAGAATGAAATCATTTACTGATGCATCACGTGACAATTTCATGCACATAGTTTTTCTTAGATTAGGATAAGATTTAATTTCTTATAAATATACTTCTATATATTGAAATGACTTATGACGTTAGCGTATAGAATGAAATTTGTGCTGATGTGGTTTAATTTACAGCCAATTATTCAATTTTGAATCTCAGAAATAAGTTCATTAATATATAAAGTGAAGAATAAGGACTCAGAATACCTCCCTGTTTAACTCCATTTTTTAAGAACCACTCTTCGGAATAACAAGATTTATATTTTACTTTAACTAACTGGTTACTGTACCAATATCTCAAAAATTCAATGAATTTTTTACTAAAACCTTATATTTTCAAGATTTGAAAAGTTTATTTTTCAGGTATTTCAGAGAGATTTATTTAAGAGTTAGAAGGCTATCTGAATGTAATACCCTTTTTAAATCCAAATTGACAATCCTTTTACTAAAAAAGCATTAATTTTATTTTAATAGCAATTTCTAGTTTTAACATAACACTAGATGATATTATAGACCTATTATTATCTGAGCTCTCTAAGTTACCAAACTGACACTTCTCCAGGAGAACAAGATAACAATAATTCTCTAAAACATTTCATGAGATAAAAAGGATTTATCTTATTTGTTGGGCCGTACTTAAGGTACGAGATTAACATTTTTTTCAGTCTTAAATTTATTTGAAAAAATTTAGCAGTTATTTTCTGAAATTATTTTACTGTCAACTATAACAGTTGCGTGCGGGAAATTTCATTTTGTATGATGAACCTTTTTCCAAAATCCATTTATGTTTTTAGCTTAAAGGGCAAAAGCAATTTTTTTATATTTCTAATGTTTGATTCGATTGATCTATATTTACGTAAGGTTCAACTGACGAAATTCTCTTTACGTCATTTTTATTTCATCACATAGGGCTCCCTTTATAGGGCAACCGCTTCGTCTCCAGTTAAGAAATAAATTACGAGCTTTATCAAAATAAATCTTTACATAGTCGTTCTATCCAGGAACAATATTCAAACAGATTGGACGCTTAACTTAATTTGAAAATGTTCAAATGAGGAATCAAAGCAGAATTGTGATATGCATATATTTCTAGCATTTCCTGTCTATGGATCTTAAGTTAATTTGGGATTACAGCAATTTACAACATCAATACTATTGCAATTTTAAGACATAAGTCTATATTGTAACAAATAGTTTTTGTCTAATTTATTTCAGGAAATAAATTTACCGACATCGGAAATAGTAGTTTGAGGCACTGATTGATTAAGTTATATCAGTTTTATATATGGGACATAATTGTCATAAATTACTCAGTATTAGGAATAATATTTTCATCAAATAAATCATGTTAAAAATAACTTAATTTTTCATAATTCATCAAATGTTTAAAAAAATATGTTTCAAAATTCAGTATAATTTTGTTTATCAAATATGTACAAAAATACATAGTTTGCAGTTTTTTAATAATAATAAATATTGTATGATGAGATTATTCTCTTTTATTTAATCTCAAATTTAAAACTGGACATACTATATACACATTCTTCTATAATTATTATGAATGAAATTTCCCAGGCACGATATTTGTACAATAAATAAATTGTAGAGCTGTAAATGAGTTGATAAAAGTTATATTCATAAAGATATGATGCAGATTGGTGCACTCTATATGGACTTCCCTCGCTAGCTAATATTAGCGGGTGTTCATTTGTCAATTGGCACAATGATGGATGCTCCATACCATGAACACGCTTTTAAGAAATTGCCTCCTTTAAACACCTTTCCCCATTTGGAAAATAATTTTTTTTGCTATTTTTCTCTACATAAAATCTGGATGTAGAATTTAATTCGATATATACAGTAATAAATAAATAAATCTGTTTTGTAAAGATATTTATTCCTAAAAAAATGTGTAAAGACTAAATTTTGAACAGTTGACAGCAACATAATAAAAATATTTATGAATATATCTATATATATATATAACTCATAGAACAAAAAAATAAGCATTTGACAAAGAAAAGGATATAATAATAACTTTATTGAGTTCATGAGAAACTAATATTGCAACCTGTTCGAGTAAAATATATAATGTTGGGTGTGCTATTTCTCAAGAAATTCGCTATATATTATTATAATTCATAAAGCATTAAAGAAAGTTTGGAACTATGCACATTATGTAATCCTGTGAACATATTTAAATTATAAATTTTTGTATTTGTTTAAAAGATATTTCTGCTTTTCTAATATTATGCTCAGTAAATAAGATTGGTTTTATTCTTAACGTATATGTTGTCATCGATCCAAAACTAAATGATCGTAACGCTTTAATTGCGAGAATTTATATATATATGTATAATATTGTATACAGTATATAAGAGCTGAATTTATGGTTGCTGATGTTTATAAATTAGCTTTTTCAATCTGCTACTTGTTTAATATCTAATTTACTTCAGTCTTTATTTCTTATAGAACACACTGGTGATGCAACACATATAACACAGATTAAAAATTGTTGTTAATATTTATATTTCAGACTGATGTCATTTGTTATGACGTTCGTGTACAATATTTTTGATGGGTATAAGGCTATAAGCCAGAATTAAATATTGGTATTAAATTAGAAAATACTTAAGTCAAAGATAAACTAGATTTTGAAAATAAGACTTACCCTTCATAAATTACTTGGACAGTGAGATATCCGGTGATTTGTCCTCCTTCCTCTTCCAGTTCGCCTAAGGTGATGCTCGTATCAGAGCTGACGGAATCACAACTTTGAGCTCTTTTAAGAATTGATTTAGCATTTGTGGTTTCACCCGTCGAGAAATCGAAGGAGCCGTTGATTTCGCCTGATGAATTATAAGGCGTTCCGGGGAATTCGGTGGAAGGAGGAGGAGTGTCAACGAAGTTGGACGAATTAGCAGAATTAGGGGGTGTTTGTCCTCCATAAAATCCAGCGGAGGATGGTGGAGTGTCTGAATATGACGGTCTTGGACTCACTCCCGTTGCTGAATTTGGAGGAGTCTCAGATGATAGTCGCCAGGCATGAACGGAGCCCCAAGTGGCAGCTGAACTCGAAGGTGTCTCGATCGATGACTGAGAATTTGTTCTGGCTGCAGAGTTCGGAGGTGTGATTGGAAAGGACACGGCTGGAGAGGCAGGAGGTGAGATAACATGTGGTTTTATTTCTACCTCTTTTTCAGGAAGCTGCTGAAGTCGAGCGCTCAAAGAGACAATGTATTCTCTCACCCTTTTGGTATTGGCATCTTCTTCATCTTCGGTGTTTCTTTCATCATCATCATTGTTATCTAAATCCCAAGACCCTTTGTAAGAAAGGAAGCTTTTACGTGGTACTACAGGACTGTCTCCTAAATTTTTACTCATAACATTAGCAACAGTGAGCGCATTTACGGTCCCTTCTTGAGCAGAAGAGTCCACAAATGGTTCCATTTGCACTGTTTTCAAAGATTCATTTTCTAAACCAATTGGCACATTGATCAAGGCACTTTTATGTCGTATGATATTAACGTCATCTAATTCGAGGTTTTCATTTTCACTTTTATTGTCAGAGAGGGGAAGAGATATTTCTACCTCAGGTTGAATCGGTGGTGTGTTGTTGATTATTTCGCTTGATATCGACTCTCCTAACTGCTTGAAGCTGGATCTTCTCTCTAATTCTCGATCTCTTTTCCTTTTCCGTCGAGATCCTTCTCGCTCTCTACGTCGTTCGATTCTCTCTTTGAGGGCATGTGGATACACATCGATGCCTCTGCCTTCTTGAAGGGCATGAAGTTTCTGTGTTAGTTCACCACCGATATCATCATCCCTCGAATTATTAAAGACAATCGGATACATGCTGTTTGGATCATCTCCGTTGGTATGAACTACAGCATTCAAATTATTTCTGACGCTTGCATCAATGGTATTTTTTACGTCCCTCATGTGATCGTGCACACTTTCGTTCTCAGAGTCCTTGTAACGAAGTTCTTTTACTTGAGCTAATCTTTTTTGTAAGAGTGTGTTCGAGTAAGGATCACTCATAGATGACATCATGGGTTCTACTGACGAAGAGGGAATAATAGCTGTGTTAGGTGGGGTCAAAGAAGCTGTATTAGGAGGGGTAGCAGGGATATCGAGGGATCCTTTCCCATCTGAATCTCTGCTAGATCTTTCCCTCCAATCCAGGAATGTATCTTTCGGTGGTGTCTCTGGACTATTTGGGTAACTTATCTGAAATGTATAAAAATGGAGATTTTAATTATAAAACCTAGATAAGTCATTTTTAATTAAAAGATATTTACATTTGAAATTTCGTCAGGTGCTGGCGGAGGTGGCGAGTCTCTGGTTTCTGGTGAAGAATAAGTGTTTATATCATAAATCACTGTTCGATGATCAATTTGATCATATTTCGTGGGGACTTTTGCTGTGAATCGTTTTTCAAATTCCTCTCGAATATCTGAAGCTCCTTTTTGAAAGTTATAAACAATGTTTTCTCTTATGGCTTCCCTTTCTAATTCACGTGTTTCTTCGATGTCATAAATATTGCTGTTGAGTCCATTAATATTATAAGTTTGATTATTTTGCAATGAATTCTCGAATCGTTCTCTACGCAGTAGATCGTTCTCATACCTTAGCTGATGAAGAATTCTCTCTTCTTCTTTGATTCTTTCTTCATCCTGCTTTATTTTATCATAACGATTTATGTACAGTTGTTGCTGAATATTCTGCTGCAATTTTCTCTGCTTGGTTAGAGCTTGATTCAGACTGTGACTATAAGCTAACTGGCTGCTATTTTGAACATGTTCGGGTGGTGATGCGTAATTATTGTAGTTTGAAATTCGATCCCGATTAACGGTTTGACCACGAAGTCTGTCAATTCCTCTATCTAGAGATTGATTATGAATTGGTGCAAGTCGAGAATATTCTTCATAGTTGTTTGTATAAATATGGTGATCACTTCTGCTCAATTCAGTACGATAATTATGCCTTAGTCGGTCATCAACGAGTGTGTGATTTATTCTATTATCTTCTTCGATGGCTTGAAAATGTCGTGGCATTGTTTGCTGATATTGGTAGCTGGGAGAGAATGGATTCGAGTAATGCTGGTTACTCGAAGAATACAAAGAACTTGCATGAGTCAAGCCACTTCTGAATGGGTTCGTCGAGGTTTTACGAGGTAGTGAAGAAGTCAGGAGTTCTTGTTGATAATCCTGAAAGATATTTAAAAAAATATAAATTTAACATAAATAAGTGTCTCATGTTAAATCGGTAGGATGGTAATGCATGCCGAATATTTAAATTTAATAATTGACTATAGAAAAATAAAGTTACAATCAGATGTATGAACTTACGTTTAAAATCATTTATTGCTGATTACATTTTATATTTGAAATATATTAGCTTGATAACTTAGTAAATATTATATGTAAATTTGTAACAATAAAAAAAAAGAAAAAA
>JAJNBT010096339.1:0-11592 GCA_028455955.1 Notopais sp. p TS-2021 | reverse complement strand
GGATGGCAAATATGGCCTGCGGTAGTGCGTAAATGCATTTACTCGAGTCCTGGTCCCCATATAAAAAAAAGATGAAGATAATTTTAGTCATAATCAAATATAAAATTTAAAGAAAAATACATTTTCAGTTTTTCGAAATTGAAATAAATACTTAGCAAGAATTAAAAATGTCAGAAAAGAGTTCATTTATTTATTATTTATCCTATGTTTTTTCTAGGGAATGTGTCGGTGGGGGACTCGTTAAATGTAAATTATAACTTCCGTCGAAACAATCTTAATTTTCTTCTATATTTTAGGACTATAGGCCACACATAGTCGTAGGACGTTAAGGCCGGTATGTTAAAAGAAGTTGAGTGCAAGTTTATTTATAATAATACCACGTTCCCAAACTTGCTTTCTTTGTTGTTCAAATGAAAATAAATACGAATGACATACAGACAGAAGTATATGTAAAGGATGAGGGTAAGACTAAAGCTCCTTAATTTAGTTCGAAATCGGAAAAAAAAACATAATTTTTTATGAATTTTCGTATTATAATATATTTAGTTATCATAGTGTTTAGTTTCATGACCTAACCAAACCTAACCTAATCAAACCTAACCCAACATAGGAGCTTTTGTCCAAGGGAATTTTGTCCTAGGGGCTTTTATCCGTAACTCGTAAAAGATACGAGCGACGGATTATGTTTAAATTTTAACTCGATATGTCCAGAGAACATAGAACATTTTTTCTCTGTAACAATTCGTAGTCATTCCACTTAGAAGTCTTATGCATTTAATAATTCAATAACTGTTGCCAAATAATGATTTTCCATTGCATATCATTGATTATGCAGTCTATACATTCATTATTAAAAAGTTTACAAAACATTCTGAAACTAATAGTAAAGAAAATAATAAATTTATATTATGAAAGCAATTACAGACAATTATAAAGAGGAAGAAAAGTCATTGGAAAACATTATTGGTTGGAATATATCTCCGACAGAGGATTCCCAGAAAATCAAATTAAATGTATATTATAAAGATAAGAAATTGAGATAACTCTTCATTTATAATAAATTAATAATGTGTTCATCTATAGCCAGATGTAATTACGATGGATGTCATTTTTCCAACTATATTGGTTACACAACTAATTTACTTACTACGAGGATGAAGCTGAATCAATCGGAGAATTTCATAATAATATCTGGAAGAAACAATGATTAGGAACTAGTCATCGAAGAAGCAATATTAATTAAAAACTTGTTACCATCCATTAACTCATAACATGAAAAATTGTATGTTATTTTTAAATATTTTGAACCATACCGTATTTAGTATATTATTTTATCGTTGTTCAGTCTTGTTTTATACATACATGAATATTGGCCTATACAAAATCGAAATATTGAGAATATGAATATGAAAAGTATTCATGAATTTTATTTGTGAAATAATTCTATGAAAAAAGTATTACTTCTCTGTTTAAGTTATATATTAATTTATTCCTTATCAAATTGCAAATATTATATATAATAGGATTTATGTCGGAAAAGTTGTCAAAAATGTCGTCTGCCAATATAATGGGAAAAAGGGTTCAAATCTCTGCCAAGTGTCAAAAATTAAGTGTATAATATATACATATCGTTACTATATTCGAAGCATTTATATTTTATATTTGGCAAGAGTTGATCTAGAATATAAAATATTTATTTTACTCTATTAATTTATAGCCAATCAATATTCACTCTAAAGACCAGACGAGTATATTAGATTAAGAAGTTTAATTTAGTTTATTACAAAAAATAAATGAACGAAATCAAACTGAAAATAAAAATATTTTCATTCACTTTCGACCAAATTTTTTTTATTTGCAGAGAGAAAAGAATTATTGACAAAACATCGAAAGTTTCTATAATTAAATGAAATTTAGATTGCATATGTACAAAAATACTCTATCTAAATTGTTCCCCAATGACCCTACGAACAAATTTAAATTAACTCTCCCATGTGCAATTTATTTACGGCCTTAATTATATTTTATTTTTTATCTATCGAGTCCTTTTGTTTGTGTAAACAAGATAAGAACTATTCGTGTGTACATTTGGACACGTTTCAATTTTCGTAATTTGTAAATAAATTTGCTGGAAAATTCTCTTCTATTAAATCAATACAGTAAGCTTAGTTTGATAAATCTAGTGGAAATTACTTAATTTTTTATCTGAATACATCATTAACAACGTTTAATGTACAGTATTTCATTTCTAAGGATGCTTCAAATTGCATCAAATAAACAATGCAATTTGGGTGTCTCTGAAAATAGTGATACTGCACGACACTTTCAAATAACGTTAAAAGGATCGACTTTCCATATCGTAATTGCAATCTCTTCTTTGGAGTCATTCCAGGAAGATTGCACGGAAGAAGCAGTTGATGCAATATGAACAACATGCTATTGCCAATGAGGGCATTTAAACACGCATATTTTTTGCTAAAATTCGAACAAAGTATTACTTCGTGCATCCTTAATATATCATATAATTAGCGAAATTATAAATACTTTATCATGTACATTTTCATAAAAGCTGATGATTGATAAGGTTGTAGTTATAAAGTATGTGTTAGCATATGTTCTCAATATGTAAAAAATAGTTATAATATTAGGTTGAATAAGATATATATATACTATATTTTCTTATTATTTCAAACAACATAGTTATACTTTCATATGCATTATATATACATTAGTTAAAATGGAATTGACCAATAAAATGCCCTAAATTTCTGACGAATATCAATGGAAATTATCCCCGTTTATATTAGAGTCCACCAGAATTTGTTTATCATGTGCCTAATCATAAATATTCAAGATTTTGCCTAAATTTAAAATAAATATTGAAACATAATATATTTAATTTATCTTTCCAAAATATTTGATGGATTAAAATTGAAACTTTTACTTTGAAATCATATTGCAATACGAATGAATATGAAAGAATCTGTTTTAAATATTCCGACTCCGATATTACTAAGGCTGTGAAATTTGAAATCTATTTAAATGCACAATAAAATAAAGGGCACATACAATATATAAATTGTGAAAATTTGAGAATTTTATTTGGGATATTATTTACGTTATGAATAATTTCTTCATATTTCCACAATGTGGGAAAAGCAGGACAAATAAATCGAACAATAGACAAAAAATAAAAATAAAATGAACATTATTTTAAATTAAAAATTTCACATTTTAGATAATTATAAATAGAATTATAGAAAAATTGCATTTTGTAGTTAATTATTAATAAATATATATTCACCTTTAAGAAATTATATATAGAATCCGATAATTATTGCAAAATAATTTGTTCTTTATTTCTAAATAGGAGCCGTTGTCTATGGTATAATAAACATTCTTAATTATATTTCGAATGCAAGGTAGCAATGAATTAAATCTAATTGCAAAGAAAGTACTTGAATTAATGCAAACAAGGATCTTCTTATAACTAACGTATGCTGTAGTCCTATCAAAGATCGTATAAGTAAACAGTAACAGCGGCTATCTAATAGCGTGGGGGGAAAATATAATAGTTTTGAACAATATCAGCTTCTGCCAATAGAGTATTTTCATAATTAAGAACTTTTTTATTTATTTAGGAATATCATTTACATGTCTATGGGACATTGTGTACTTATTTGTACTGGTTTTGTATATTTTCGTAATCTTCTTGTTGCGTGTCTTAAAAATAAATGCAATATTTAAAATAGTCAGGTTATTATTTATCGAAATATGTCTAAGTTCATAATTATAATGTTTGTTTTATATAATAATCAGTAATTGAATGTTGAAAGTCAACAAAATTGTGTCACATGATAGGCCGACATTTTTTTTAATTAGAAAATGTGAACAAAAAATTGTTTTTAGAAGAATTTAGCAGAACGACTCGGTCTTCTTGTGAAATTTCACAAGATCGTTATATTGAATTATTCGTGCAAATTATTATGTAGAAAATATATAAGCAACTATATAGACGATTTTATTCACAAGAAAGAATTAACACAATGTGCTCTACTTATTTATAAAAAATATAATAAACAAATCCAGATTATTTTGATAGAAGTGACACTACATTTCGTTATATCGTTATAAAAAATATGATTATCACAACAAATCCAACATTTCCCCGTAGACAGTTAACTACTTTTCGTGAAAAAAATTCCAAAGTATTTTATGAAAAAAATGTAATGACAAAATGGGCTTAAACTGATACCCTTTATATAGATCCTCTTTGGTCCTACTGCCGAGAGCTGAATTTAGCTTCTGGTTCTCGTAATAAAGAAGTTCAGTTTAATAAATTAGGCTTCGAAGAAACCTCAAGATGCTTATTTTTTCCATCAAACTTGTTATCGGAACTCAAGAAGTTAAATAAGAAGTTGACGGTTAAAAAATAAAATATTATTATTTACTTTAAGTTGTTCGTAAATTAACTTTTCTTGAAGGCGTTTTAGCTGTCATTGAAACCAATATTGTAAGTATAATTACTTAACGTATTTTCATGAGCAATTTCGTTCCTGATTAAAATTTGAATTAAGTTTGTGAGCAGGACTTCATAACAATTTTAGTCACAGACGACTTTTTCACAAAATTAAAAAAAATTTAAACTTTCAATAAAAAAGTGGATCCAAATTACCATATATACTTTGAAAAAAAAAATTTGATCGTTAAATGATAAGATAATTTGGACTGTATAGAATCAACGAATGAAGTACAACAAAAATAAATTCACAAGTAGAGAAATAAACTAATAATAATCTATTAAAAGGCATTTATTTAGTGAAATAATATCGATTTTATAACTCTGGGAGCTTTTTACTTGGAAATGGATTTTATGCAACTAAGCCTGTTGGATATTGAAAAGTAAAACCTACCTCATAAAAACTTAAACTTTACTTTATTTAAAAAAATAATTTTTAAAATGTAAACCAGCGTATCTTTCCAGATCAAGTATACAATTTAAATGTAATTGTTATCGGTCGCTTCCGAAAACAAAGAGTAAAATAAATTCTGATAAATAATTAAGTTGAAAAGCAATTCTTCAGTACTTAATTTATTCAGATTATACATTGGATATTAATAATCTAATAGAGTTAAGAGTGAATAATTATAAATTCTTATTTTATCTTTTAAAAAAATATACAACTTTAAAACTAAACAAATTTCTAGTAAACATTAAAGATTTATAAAATATATATTCAAGAAGAAGATATTTATATATCTTATATAATACATTTATATATCTTATATAAGACATTTATACCTTATATAAGACTGTACTACTCCTCATCACATCAACAACATAAATGAAGCTCCAACAATTTGCTAATAATCTGTTTTCAAATATGATGAAATGAAACTCAATAATGAGACTAATTAAGTTTTAATTACAAATGGCTGCTTCGTCCTCTTGTCACTTTTCGTCTTCCTTTTCCAAGGTTCAATAATAGAATCTACAAAAGTGTGTAGGTTTACCTAATAAAGTTGACATTATAAAGCGTGGTGCGACAGTTGTGTACCTCCATTTGTCTAAATGACAATTAGTCTATAACAATAATTAAATAAAATTTATTAATAAAAAAGGTCAGGCGAGATTATTTATTTGTTTATTAATGAGCACGAGCTTTACAATCTATATTTTTACAGATTCAGAATATCCTTATATTTTTCTTGTAAAACGAAATGTTCCCTAAGGAAAGCTTCTGAAGGGTGTACTTCTTATCGAGGATTATCCTTAAAAGATTAAACGTCCAAGAATTGGCGTTATTTCGTACTGTCGAAAACCTTCCAAATCTTTTATTGAACTGCTATAACAACAGGATCAAGAAATGTAATGATATTCAATTTTTAATCATTCAGATATGGGCTGCGCATACAGTTTTCTATTTATTTATAATAATTACATAACACAAGTTTATAAAGTAATTTTGTCTGAACATCAAAATGTCCGAATCCAAATTTCGATACGAGTTTATATTATAATTAATATTATCTGAATAATGAAATCTATTAGCAATTTACATAAAAAATATATATTTATTGACGTAATAACAATCACCGAAAACTTATTGAACTACCCCTTATCGAGATAATATGATCAAAAATTGAATAAAATTTCGTTTGATCTTCCACATGATTATTTACTGGTAATTTGAAAATAGATCAAAAACTAACAAAATAAATAAATTGAACAAATCTAAAGCGAATCAATATTTATGTTACCGAAATTCGCGAATGAAACTCAAGTTATGGAAATAAAATGTTTCCTTTTCAACATTTTTCAAAGTTTATTTCCAATATTTCTCCTCACAGTATCTTTTGTATTTCATTTTCAATCAATTAAATTTATATTTAGATATTAATTCTTTGATTAAAATTATATATTCATAATTCGTATTTTTGTGAATTAATTTATACATCTAATTTATAACAAATAGTTGATAATTATCAATTTTTCAGATGAAAGCATTCATAGATACAAATTATATCACATGTAATTCAACTATTGATAAATAGTAATTATATTATAGTTCAATTTGAATATCTATAATTATGAAATGGGAGAAAATATTTTGACGCTAATTTGATAAAATAAGAATTAAAAACATTCATATCTATGACGTATTCATTATTTATTAGTTATGTAATGATATCCAAAAAATATTGCAGGCTAAATATATGAATCCAAGTTAGGGAAACTTTCTACGAAAAAATAATGGTAAGTCATAGTCAAATTTTATTCATATTGGAACTGATTTACTTAATATATGATGATTGCCATCTATCAGCAATGTTGAAAATGTTCTTGTTCTACAATTATTTAAAAATTTTAAAAATCATAATACATCGGCTATCATTTTAAATTGATATGAAAATTCATGGAAAAATATTAGATTAAATCTACGGCTTTTAAAACGAATATTTAACTAAGTCAAAATTTCTTAGTCAATATCTATCGCTAAAAATAGAATACCAATAAAAGTCAATAATAATATTCGCTAAATATGATAAAAATATGTGGTTTATTTTAAAATAAAAAATATATCTTGGCTTTTATCTTGACCCAAAGCCTCAATCAGAAATGTCATTTACGCTACTTGACGTCCTCACTTTGCAACGTCTAGCCATATACATTATATGTCAGCTTAATGACAAGACTATTTGGAAAAAGTAGACTCAATAATATGAAATATTTGGGTTTCCTTATTTTGGTATTTATTTATTTATTTATAACTCTTAATTTTCAGTTGCTATAAATTGTTCAATGTAAAATTAGATTCATACATTCCAAGCTTTAGTGACGTACAGCCTAGAAAATTGTTTAAAATTAATTATACAATTCTCTAAAATTATAGTTGCCGGCGCGCTATGAGTCAACGCACAAGATTCTCAGCAGCTCTCTGTTGCATCAAAAGTGAGTCATCTGAACTTATATAGCATCAGAAAATCGATGATTTTCTGATATAATAATTGACTCATATATATATATATATATGGTAAAATAAAATTTTGATCTCCTAATAAAAATAAATATCAATGATTGACATTCTAAAAACAATATTGAAATGATCATTATGTCTTGAGTTTAATTCATATCCAAAATTATCAAGATCATTTTTTTTTCAATTACATCGAAAATGAACTAACCATAGTGCATAGACTGGAAGACTGACATTTTATGCCAATATTTGAACAGAAGTGGGAGGGAGGGAGATGAATATTAACAATTTAATATTCATGAATATTAAATATATGGTTCATATTATAACCAAATCGTGACAATAGGAGATCTCTTCATACAAAATTAGGTTTTATGTACAATGTTACTAAAGGAACTAATAGTTTGTTATAAATTTGGGTACAAATAAAGAATAGAATACGTTATATTTACAAACAATTAAGAATTCATAATACATATTAATGTGACACAGACAAATATTAAATATTGCACATTTTCAAACACCTCATTCCATTGTCTGCTACATTTTCTCACGCGTCCTTTTGCTTTCCGTAAAAAATGAAATTTATTGAAATTGTCACAATTAAATTATATATTCCTCCCCTTACACTTAATGATTAGTTTAAAAAGGTGTTAATCAAACCAATAATATTGTATTGTATATATATATAAATATATTTTATATTACAACAACGCTACATTTAAATTATCTATCTAAATTTAAAATTTCGGACCAAAAATAACTTATTATTCTTATTTTAAATGAATTATACTTAAAATTAAATAATAACTAATGTATGTAATTAATATAAATTGACAGTTGTCAAGTCAATTAATCTCTCTTTTCCTGTTACATATATCTTTTTTCGTTTTTCACGATCTATTTTTTCTTACTACGGCTTCCACTTCCTTTTTCTCAACTTATATTGTTGAAACCAACCAGGTTTCAACAATCTGAATAGTAATTATAACATTTATGGTAAAATAGAATTATTACTTATGGTAATCGTATATTATTCTTTATCTTTGTTTACAAAGAATATTAACTATGAACGACTTTCCAAATGCCACTTTTTACATTTCTTACTGATGAAACTTTATGATCGATATTGCACATTTATAAATAAATGTAAATTAATGTAATTTTCATGTTGAAAATCTTGTTTTAAATTATTATTTTTTAGTTACGGGCTACTGAATTTTAATATTCATATAAATGTCAAATATATAAATTTGCGAAAAATAAAAATATCTTATTGAAATCAATTAAACAAATGGTATTGTTTACTTGTAAGTAAATAAATACTAAGTAAATACTAATTTCATTCTTCAGGAACAGGCTCTGATATGACGGAAGATTTCTATTCGGATAACAATCGAGTGATGACCAAGCGAATGTATCCAAGATGGCATCACGCTTTCGTTTTCAAAGTAAGTGATGTTAAAATATCAAGACAAGATTTATATACACATATATTAGCTACGTGTCGTTTTCATTTAGTGTAAATGTCGGTATTTACAGGAGCCATCCACATATCGGTCATCAGCCATTGCCGAAACTAAAAGATTCCGCCCTCCATTTCATCCGCTAGTGAGATTTCGTGGATTATCACTGCACGGAGGGAGGATTCCATCAGCCTATAAGCCAAGGGAGGACTTCGAATCGTTCATTTCCTCCTTACCAAATCCATCTCATCCTTCTATATCAGGTAAATTATTTAATTTTCCATCAATTAACTTCAGCTTGAAAAATCAATACACTCATTAAATGACTGTCGTGCGAATTTCTTTATAACACGTTATTTGACCAGGCAAAATATCGACAGACGAAATGCCAAATAGATTTATTGGTTATAATAGATTAGGTTATGTAGAATATCGACCAAAAAGTTTGCAACAGTTTGACATTTGAATGAGACATTTGGAAATTATATCACAGTGTAAATACTATTTTTCTATCGTTAAATAATAATTATAGAGGTTTCTTTTGATGAATTTATATTATTCTACCTGGTATTGATATAATTTAATGAGAAGAAAGAAAATATTAATTTAAGTTTTATAAATATAGAACAGTTCGTTATATTTCTGTTTACGTATTACATGAACCACTGGTTTTAAAATCACGAATAGAATACCGATATATTGAATAGATAATTAGGGTAATTAGTGATATAATCATGATAAATGATCAATATTTATTGTAAGAATGAGATGGATACAGTCAATTTATTGGTACAGAAACATGGAATATAAATAAGTCTTATCTTACAAGCCTATTGTGAGCTTTGGAGCTCTTCAGGCAAGATTTTATTTTATATATCGCACGAATTATTTAAATTTAGATTAAATGTCATCAATTAATGTTGATTATGAAAGAGGATTTAGTCTTATGAATTTGATTAAATTAATGCAGAGAAATAGACTTATGCTAATTAAGTCATATCAATGAAGTGGAAAGGTAATAAATATAGATAAAATATATGATAATTAAAAATAAATAAATAGTTTGCTATTGAAATTATACATTTTATTTTTCTATTAATTTAATATGTTTAATTGATAAAATTTTGAATATTTTGTAAAAGTAATTTATTTAAATAACTATTAATTCTAATGAATATAAAAACATTATTTTTTCTATAATTTCCCTTTTAGATTTGGATGCTTGGCGTATTAAAAATTTCAATATTTAAACAATATATAAACACAGAGTGAAACAAATCTTTTATTTCTGCCCTTATGCAGTCTTCTTCCAGCCAGTTTTTCAAAACATTAGAGTGAACATTTAAAGGGATTTTTACTAGCACTTATAGGTTGACCTTGCCTAATTTGCTATAAATAAATCAGTCTGTTTTGTTAGCTTATATGGAGTTGATTTAAGAGCAATTCTGAGGTTATGGCAGATATATAACCCTCATTTGGGACATCATTCTTAGAGAAATAGTAACTATGAGAAAGGTTCAAAAGAGCTAGTCTCATTATTGTCCCCCTCGTAATTTCTAGGAAACGATTTATACCAAAATTTATTTTTAATCAGGAACTAATTTGAGTAAGATATTTTAAGGTTAAATTAACATTTAATAAAGTATATTACAAAGTTGATTTAAATAATAAGTAAGCAATTAGGTGTTCTATAAAAAAATTAATTGCTTCTGAACGAGTGAATTAACTTGGAAAATGTCAAGGTGATAAAGTTGTTTTAGATGAAAATCAAAAGTGAAACATTTGGAAATAAATTAATATTTAAAATCCATTTTCAAAAATGATTAGAAATTAAACCCAATCTATATTTATATATTCTATCAATAATAAACGAAGTTTTACGTATACTAAATATCAATACAATATCATCAATTTATGAAAATGACTGATGGGAATGTAGAGTCAATCGGTTATTTCTAGGGAAAATTGACAGAAGGTGTCAATAATCTCATTAGAAACTTGTGTACGAATAAGCCGATTTTGTGACTTTAATATATTTATATTTATGAATAGAGGATTACGGATTTTGAATTATATATCTTGTGGTTATTCTTATTACTTTTTTATTTCTATCATTTTGTTAATATGTAAATATTATTCAGTAGATATTGAACAATTATAGTAAAACAGGTTTATCTCTCTCCTACAATTTACTTTGTGAATAGGAATTAATAAACAAACAAAAGTTTATTAACATTCCTAAAAGAAGGGATAAATCACTTAAAATGAGATAAACCAAGTAAGTTATCTTATATCAAGTCACAATAGCTCGCATTTGAAATTAGATAATGAGAATCTTTGAAGTCATTTTATTTAAGTGACTTTTTTGACTTATGCCTTTCTGTCACAGATTTAATCTACGCAAAACTATGTTTAAGATTCTACAATTTAACAAAATGTAGATTGTAAATTTGCACAAATTTAATTTCCTTATAAGTTATAACAGCTATTATTCGGAAGATATATCTGGATAATTTTGTTATTATAAGAATTAATTGGTATAATTACAAGAAAACTCTACCAAGCTAATAAAAATTTTATTGTTTTATTTGCTTGGTAGAGTTTTCTTGTAATTATACCAATATGTAACATGAGCAGTCCATTTTCAG
>JAJNBT010095776.1:0-10209 GCA_028455955.1 Notopais sp. p TS-2021 | reverse complement strand
TTTTATATTATATATATTAATTATATACGATTTGAATTAATATAAATAAATTATAAAATTGGAAATATAGTTAATTAATTTTTTGAGCTTCATTAAGAAATAATTTTAAATTATTATTATATTGTAAATGAGGTATTTGATATATATATAGTAATGATTTAATTATTTTTTGTATTACATAAATTAGATATATAATATTGGATTTAATTTAAATTGATTATTTATATTAAACTAAATTATAAAATAGGAAATATCATCGTGAATAGATAAATAATATAAAATAAAATTTATTTTTTATGTGATATTTAAAGTTCAAATCATAAATTAACTTGTTCATGGTTTTATATACTGCATATAAAATACTTTCATTTATGTATAAATTAATTTATAGTAACTCAAATATACAAAAAAAATTGTTGAAATAAATACAAGAAAAATGTTAGAAATATAATTGTCTTGAAATGTAAAAAAATACAAAACGGATTTGTAGATTTTTTGGAAAATGTGAAAAAGCTGTAAATTATTTAAATTTGTAGCCCTTAGGTCATTAGCGAACGGCTAAAAAGGTGTAAATCTTTCTACAAACCCTGTAAATTCTATTCCTGAGGATTCCATGAATGAGTTGAAGAAACCCTAATTGCTATACTCGTTCAGAATCTCTTCTTTTTTAAATTTATTGAATTAAGATATTGTAAAGCTTTTGTTAATGCAAATATCTTCATGCCGTTCTATTATAGCCGCCAACTGCTTGGTAGGTGGTAATGTTGTTTAACTTTAATTCATAACGAGTAATATTGATTTAACATATTCCCAGCTATATAATTTTCGTTAGACAAAACGTATAAGGAATAACAGAATGAGGATAACTTCATACAAAAAAACTTGGACAAAAATAAATTTAAATTTAGAAGCGATATGGAAGAACTCATAAAACTACCAACTTAATCTAAGTTTCAAATGAAAACGTAATTAGACAACCAGTTATATCAACTTAAGTATAGAACTTGCAAGTTCAAAATTATCCTCGTAAGTTACAATTTGCCGAGAAAATTCCTAATGATACTCAACTTGATTATTGTTCAGTTTTATAGTCTGCTCAGTTATTTGTTAAGTAGTTCTAGCATTGTTCTAATGATTTAGTCTTGTATTTATTATATTTTTTACTTAATATATATTAGTTTTCTTTACAACCAACGACCAAACTTTTTGCATCTCTTGAAGCAAACATAATTTTCAAGTTTTGATTACAGTCTGAAGAAATTCTTTTGATTTTTAAGCAATACTCATCAGAAGAATTTTGAAATTTTCTATTTAAATCAGTTCAAAATATATATAAGAATGGTAAAACTAATATAAATATTGATAAAAAATATGTAAACTGGTACATGATTATAGAAATATAAATATTTTGATAATAAATATACATATGTACATATAGGAATTTAAAACTATAATTACGATGTCTCCTTTTGTGGAACAATGTTCCATTAGAAATTACTTTCAGTCAGTGATAAATCCATCAAAGAAACGAATTTATGAGTTCTCAAAAATGACATAAAAGGCATGTAGTCAATTAAAAAATTGTCAATAATTCATTAATATTGTCGTTATAATATCAAAGACACAAAAAATATATAAAGATTTGTTATAGAACAAAAAAATATATATATTTTACTCATCATTATCTTTTAACGTTGAATGGAAAGTCCGTTTTTTCGTTTGTAAACGTTCCAATTATAATATCTTTTGAAGTCTTTAATATCGTTGAAGACTTTATTTGGTTAGCGTTTTTCAAAATCCTGCGCTATAAATTATGGCGAGTGTAAATCTCAGCGGAATGAAGACTTTACATGCTCAAGGTATATTTCTTTATTTATAGGTGTCGGCGAACACGAGCATATATTTTGGGAAAATTAGAAAAAAAAATTACCTTAAATTTCATGTTTCAGTTATAATTGCTAGAAAAATTGTGGGTCGAAAGAAAATAGAGTAATAAACAACTTCGAACGCTATTAAATTTAGATATTGGTTTTGTATTTTTAATAAATAAATTTAAATAAATATAATAATTCCTCATAAATATGTAAAAATAGTCAATTAAAAAATTGATTATTAAACTTTATTGTTATTGTTTTATAGATTGTAATTACTAATATCAAAAACTAATTTGCATTAGAATATATCTTCAAAATTAGTTTCACGCACCCAAATATCGTCGGAGGTATGCAAAGCGCACGACTATATCCTAATTCACTGCTTTAATTAAACAGATAAATAAAAAATCTGAAACGTATGTTTACTTCATTTGCAAATTGGAAAACTTGGGTCCAAACTCATGAAGAAGTTAAGTAAAAATTATAATTATCGTCTATGAATTCCGAGCATGGAGTAAAATTGACCGAAAATTTAATTAGAGGGACATTGGTGTGAGACATGGCGTAGAGTGCAGGCACAACTTTTTTTTCAAAATAACATCGAATTTTTTCCACTTACTGAAACTCAGTATTTAGTAGATGCAGAAGAGGGGGCTAGTGTGTTCTGGTAGGGGTGTGCGCACCCCATCACCAAACCTTCAAGATAGCGATTGGAGGTGAAATGGTGCTTGTAATTTCATTTTATTGTTATTACCTCCCCTGATGCTCCAGTGTTTTGTCGGAGAAGGCCAGGAGAATTTACCTCTTGAATGTATCAAGGGGCTCTTTACGACATGCTACCTATTTTTATATCCCTTGAATATGTAATGAGCAAAAAATAAAATTGGATAAACACTTTCTTTATGACGAGATTTGTTTTTGGCGAGCTAGAATCCATTGCAGGTTATAAGTGTCCTGCCTTAATAGACCTCGTATTGTAACATTTAAGTAAATTCGCTTTCGTTCACATCGCATTTCCTTACTACCAGAATAGAAGACATTTATTTGTAACAGGTGGATCGTTTTTTTCATTTCCAAAATACAATGAATTTAATAACTATCCTTTACGAAATAATCATGCTATAAAAAACGAATTTATTACTACGTTTTAGAACGTTTTACGTTAATTGTATTTGAAAAGTTTTAAAGACAATATAATATTATGACATAGTTATATATATAGTTTATTAATATTGAAGATACTTGTGGGGAAAATATATATACTTCAAAAGCTGTAATAATTGTATTTAACCATTGATATAAACATGTAGAATTGTAACTATGGGATTCTTTTCCTGGGTACCTGGGATTTCAGGGGTAAAATATTTGTCCCGAATTGCGGGATTTTAATTTTACTATCCCAATGTCCTGAAATATTTAATTATATAACTAAATAAACTATTTAATTTCGAATCTGTTGTAATACCAAATATATAAGTTGCTGTTTTGATTATACAGTCTTTACCTTGCAATATAAATTGTTAATTATTTTTAAATACATTTCATAAACTAATAAAACTGAAAAATGTCATTTCTATTAAAATTGACATTATATATATATATACAGCTATACGTATATTAATTTTTTAACCCATAATATCGTCTATATATAGAATAGGGAATTATATTAAAATTATCTAAGGAGAACACGAAAATGCGTAAAACAAGAAATGCTTTTGAAAAATAAAATGCAAAAGAATTGTCTATATATAAATAGAGTAAGAAATATTTACAATATTTATAGAAATATTTCTGTAAAGATATTGAAATATTTATTATATAATTAGTCACATTATAAAATTAAACACAAGTAAGAATCTCAAGAAGAAATTATTTCAAAACTTGTTGCTGTTGACGGTTTTTCAATGAATCCAATATCAAGCGATACAATTTGTTTAATTTTACATTGGTTATATTAAAAAAATAATTAATACCGGAATTTAGTTTTCAGTTCTCGATTATTAAATTTTGCGAGAAATAAGAAATTAGAATTGTAGCCAAATGGTAAAAATTGTTGTAGACAAATAATAAATAATTATTGTGTATACGTTTGTTTAATTTGAAATAACGAAAAACAAGTTAGATTTTTCTATTATATAAAGAAGGTTTTTAAAAATACAATATTTTTGTTAATTTTGCATGTGAGGAAATCCAATTGCATTAGCGATTCTCTATAAACATAAAATATTGACTTAACTACAAGGTATAAATCCAAGGTTTAATGGAACCCCTTTTTAAGGTTTAATGCAACCCTTTTTTTAAGAGATCAAGTCATAAATAAATATATATGGCAAATAACCGTATAGGAGTCAGCAGATTCGAAAAGCTTTGCCTGTATTTTTGTTGGCTTGGCACTAGATTCTGTTGCAAAGTCGAATATATATTTTTTGGCTGTGTTCAGTTTGTCTACGATAACAAACTTTGTGTTTTTAATGCTACCGATAATGCTTCCCTCGAGAAACATATAAATTATGTTAATCTCGGATATATATTTTATTATATTTATATATATTACAAGGGTGCTACAAAAATGAGATTTTATCATTGTTCAAATTTATTGTCCCCAAGCGGTTTCTTGTTTATTATAACAATAGGAAACAAGTTGATTTAAAGAACTTTCGATAGCGTTCTTTCTCGTTCATAATGATTCGAGGCCTAGATTTTTTATTTCTTTTTTTAAATTGTAAAAGTTCTTTAATTTAAGAGATTTTTGAGCAATTTGGAAAAATTTCAATATTGCTTTTATTTCATTTATGATATTTATTTATTTTCTGTCAGGATTTTAAAAATATTATTTAAAAATCGTTAAAATTCCATATAAAATAATGTAAACAACTTCGTATTAAACAAAAATACATAAAAATACATTATCTTAAAAGCATTTTCTAAACATTAGCCAGTAAATATATCATGCATGGATAATAAATATAATACGCCAAGTTAAGATTATCTTCTGGGAAATTTATTTCTTAAAGAAACTCTTCTTTTGAGAAAAAACTGGAATTGGTTTTAAAAAATTGTTCTTCTTTGCTTTGTGAATGTTGACTTGGATATTTGGGAGGCCAAAGTTTGGCGTTAGAATCTTTCCGGTTCTCTTGGCTCGCATAAACTGTCAATTTTATTCGTCCATTGACTAACGGACTTACTTATATAGAACTTCTTTAGCTTCACTGAACAATTGCTATTTCTAGATTTTATATTTTTTAAATATTTTTAAATATTTATTTTGTTTATAATCATCAAAAATTTTAATTTTATTTTCTGTATTTCATTTAAAAGAAAATTATGATTAATATTTACTAAATAAAATAATGATTAATATTTACTAAATATTTACTAAATAAAATATATAACAACCAAAAAGCTCCAAGATATTATAAAGAGACTATAAAAGTCGTGTAATGCAAGTCAAATCACTTCGATTTAGGAGGTAATTTTTTTTTAACATAACTTTGCATGTTACACAGATCAGTTACATTTTGTGACTGTAACTTTGTGCATTTTTAACGGACATTAAGAATGAGATAATTGAAAACTTTTCTGTGTCAAGTTGATTTCTTTTTCGTTCGAAAGAACCAAAAAATGTGAATTTAGAAGAAAGTAAATATTAGTTTTTAGTCGACAAACTGGGACAGATTTTTTGCCGCTCGATGTTCCATTCTGTCCTTGGGGTCTTTTGTTTGAATTTCCTCCCTTCTACTTGGTTGCTCATAACTCGACCTACCACTTGCCCTCTCCCAGCCTCTATACTCTCCCAGCCTCACTCTCCTAACATCACTCTCCCAGAACGAGCCGCCGTCCGCTCTCTAATTCCCTCTAACCCTTTCTCTCCATGGCTCAAAGGCCGATTTTTCGTCCGCTCTCTCTCTCACTTATAATTTCATCTCTCTCTTCCTACGTTTGTTTGTCTTCTATTAAGAAAGCATATTTAATCACTTCGGGTTCTTCATTCATTCAAAAACGTTTAATATATACAGTGTATAATATCTCCAAGAAATAAATATACAATGTGTTCCGTACTGAGGGGAGCCTCTTATCACAGTCTATTTTCTTCCTGAATTCTGGTCTGATTTTATCTTTTAGCATAAAGTTTACACAATAGCCTTATGGATCTCGAATAAATCTGTTTGTTTGAGAGCAACTACACAATAATTGTTCAGCGTTTCCTCTCTAATCTCTTCCGCATCAACTCTGCCGCTCTCACCAGCTCTTCCTCCCACTCTCCCCAACTCTCTTTCTGTTACGAAACCTCTTCCAATAATTTTTTTGGCTTCGATTCCCGACCGTTTCTTCTCGTATTAGATATTTAGCCGCTTTCAGGCTGCACTAAGATTTCGAAACCTCTTTGAAGACGAGCCTTTCTACTGGTTAAGAGTGTTCAATCAACCAATAAGCTACTACACTGTCGAATGGTTACTTAACCACATATGACGAGAATTTTCACATTATATCATGCATAAGACTAGTAGTAATTACAATGGGTCACATTTGTGATACTAAACGAGCTATCGGATCGTTCACTTTATCAAACATTATTAATACTTTTAAAACCTTAATTATGCAAGTTAAAATGTTAAACAAATTTAACACACGCTCATAACTTAATCTTTCATTAAATTATAAGTAAAATTACCAAATAATGAATGCATAATAAATTATATATTCATTCTTAGAGTAAATTAGAGTAATAATGTTTGCAATCTGCTCCATTTGTAATTAAGTAGATGGGCTTAATATTGGCCAAATGTTTTCATATGACGTCGTTTGCGGAGTCATTACAGAGTGAGCCAAAATGCTCTTCAAGACACAACAGTTGTGAAATAATCTTTTTTATTACCAAGCTGACAGAATAATTATATTTCTGCATCGAATATTTCAATAATAAACGACATATAAATGTCGAATCTAACCTAACTAGACATCAATCAGGAAAATTTATAAATTATATAATGGAGCAGGTTATTTAACCAGTATCTCATTAAATGCAGGTTATATTGATATATTTATGTAATAAACCAATATATGTTTCAACATATCATATACATATAGATACATATTAAAACATTTATTTGAAATGATGTGAATTTGAAAATATTTTTTTTAATTTATTGAAGATTTCTTTTGTCTACAAATTAATGTTTTTCGTCATCGTCTGCGCAATGATTGAAGAAATTATTAAAAAATACATGATATTTTTATACATCAAAATCTTATTTTTTAAATAGATATATATTTCATTTTTAAGAAGTGACGAAAAATGTGTGTCGTAACAATTGCATTAATGGATATGTAATAATAATATACAGAGAAATACAAAAATTACGATAAATTCGTAAATATTTTAACTATTAAATTGATTTATTATATTTATTCGACTCAGACTTACAACATTATTCGGATCAATTGTGACTGAATCCAGACACATTATTGAAAATGAATATTGATCATTAGCATGTGAATACTGATTGAGCCATCAATATAAATCAAATATTCACCAATATTGCTACAACAATGTATATATAAATCAATAACCATTAAATATATAGAACTTTCTTTTATTTCTATATGATATATATACATACGGGGGCGGAAGTGGGAGGGTAATTTTTCATTCACGTCGTACACCTTACCCTCCCTATACCTACGTTCAGCACGCACCCCCTTCATTATATTTATATAAATATACAATATAAGGAATGGAATCAAAGTCGTGCAGGAATGAAACAGAGTTTTTTGATATAAAAATAACACAACGCAAGAGCAAATCTATAATGTATATGCGAACTACCCGGTCCGTAATTTAGCACCCGTGTCTTTTGATGCATGTTATATTCACATAAATTGAGTTAAATTATAAATCCAATAAAATCAGAAAACTTGGGCAATTTATGATCATTGAAATTATTGATTGTCGGTTTTCGTTATCAAACTGCTTCAATATATATATTATCTATAAATATAACATATATGTATATATATGACCGTTCAAGAACTTAGAAAAGACATAAATAATAACTTAAAATTGGTCACAATTTACATTACTTTGATCGATGAGCACGAATGTAAAACTCGAAAGAGATCCTATTAATTATATTCATATTTCCTACGAGATCGTTGATAAGACGTAGAGTAATAACTACATAGCGGGACCAGATATAAAAATTAAGAGTAAAAAATTGAAGCAAGTTTTAATAATTAGTTATTTGTTTGATTCAATTTCGTATACTTTTGTATACAGTATCGCGTTAAGCATCCAATATTGCGAGCAATTGTTCAGTAATCAACCAATAATTAAGTGGTTGCTTACATCAAGTGAAAATAAATAAGCTCGAGATGGTTATAGGGCAACAAAAATCTACTGTATAACGACGCATAAAACAACCTGCCAAATTAAAGACCTAATTTTACTTAGCCCCTCCTCAAACCTAATTGTACAGTTTCCCCCTCGCTCTCATTTTCTCTTTGTGATATCGGTTATAGGGGGTGTCGGTCTATCTACAAGAGGGGCAGGGGGGGTCATTCGCTCTCCGTCGGAATGTCTTCGTATATTATTAATCTTTGAGATTATAAATATCGTCGATGCATTATCCCGGAAATTTATTATTTAATTCTGCGCTTTACCCTCAAAGAGGGAAACTATCCGGTGAATATTGCACGACTCTGGACTGAGGGGAGGTAGGTACAAAGTAGACGAGATATAAATGTTAGATTTGCGTCCAATCTCTTATTCTACAGGTGAATAAGTGCGCCATTATCAGCCCGGTTTACGAGGTCATCAATATCGGCAGCAGATGCATATGTATGAAAATGGTTTCTTTTTTGGTCACCAGTTTCCCATTCTAAGTGAACCACGTGTGCATGCACACACATATAGAGCGGTGCCGAGATCGACCAGACAAATACATTTATAATTCGGGTTCCTACGGAAGATTTTCTTCCCCCATGCATTCATTTCTCACGCGAGGTCCATTAAAATTGTCAAACAAAAACTCATTGAGTCTGGCTCTTCTATATATATAGGTATCCTTGTATATATAGCAGAGGGTTCCTCAGCGCTATAGCGAACCCGGCGTTCCTCTTCTGCCAAGAAGATATGGCTGGTTCATGTGAACTGTGCGAGAGGTGTCTGCCATTACATTATCTTTACGAGAATACTTTTTTGTTCACGATACCGAGCAAGAAAATTACAAAACGTTAAATTGTTTCCCATTATAAAGAAAATATGGTTTACGAACAATATTCACCCGATTTTCATCATTCCGCAAATGGGGATATTAATCAAGAACCCTTTCAATATATTCTCAGATAACACGAATTGCATCAATTATTACTAATTTATAACCGAACCCATAATTTAAATGTAAGAAAATGGGTTTTATAAATAATGGATATATCGGACAGATTATTTCTATGGCAACGAATTGGAAGCCGTCTGAATACAGCTGATCAATAGAATCCAAAGAATCCTTTGGCTTAAGTTCACTATCTTTTCTGGCTCTATTTAGAGACGGCATCGAAGCGGCCATTTCATTTATCCTTTATCAGCTATGTTTGCTTTTCCAAAGTTATTTATTGCTACATATAGTTTTGCCAAGCTTTATCAACGTATAAAGAGAGATCTGTATATGTTGTATAAAGACTTTAAAGCAGATAAAATACTTGGCTATATACACACAGCAGTCCTATATACGAATAAAATATGTACATATCTTTTGTGCAAGAATGTATATGAATATATATTATACATATTGTTAAATAATTGTTTTATTAAACAATTTAGAAGATATTTATGTTTTAGCTTTCAAACTATTTTTTTTTATATAACTAATTATTTTATAACTAATTTTATATATTGGGTCGTATAATATAATACTATTGTTAAAGATACTGTATATATATATATATCATGTACCATTAAATATAAATAATTTTTGTTAAAACAAACATAGCAAAAACATATGTTCATATCACATACATCTCTGAATAAAGAAACAAATACAAGATATAGCGTGTTATAAAACCAGTTGTTTGAACATACTTGCATTACAGACATTCTATCTATATATATTTATATATAATAGGTCCGAATCTGTATCTTTAATTGCTAGAGAAACAGATCCATCGCCATGGTAACTCTATTCCTATGGAAGCCAATAAATAGCGTATAATTATGTTATATTTCTTTTAAAAATGTTATATTTGACCATAAACAAATAGACGGTATAATAATGTTCGGATTTCTATTAGACAGAATTATCGTAAATATTAAACTTAATTAGAGACACTACGTTCTTTC
>JAJNBT010095716.1:0-23974 GCA_028455955.1 Notopais sp. p TS-2021 | reverse complement strand
TTAATTCTTCCTCTTCACGAAACCAATCAAATTTCCAATAAATTTGGTCTTTTCTGTGCAATAATTTGTGAGCATAAATTCCATAGTATCTTGTTCAATCTTACAAGAGCAATGAGTACTCTTCTAAAATAGGAGAGCAAGTTTTATCGATGTTTTTAATAAAAAAAAGTAGGCGGTTAAAATATGTCAGCATATTAATATACTTTAACGAAACAAAAACGATTAAAACCTCAATCTTATGAATATAAAGTGGGTTTTTATAAAATAAATATAGAAAATATCAATACCATTTTAAATAAAAATTGTAGGCGAAATACCAAGATTGGGAATAAAAAGGCTGACACTAACTCTCTTTACAACTATTATTTTTGAAGATGAATATATATTTTTCGACCAGCTTTACTTGCATTCAGTAACAGACCTCTTACTTGTAATATTAAAAAAATACAAACAAAAACTGTTGTTACATATGGGGATTGTCAAACTAGTCATTGATGCCAGAATATTTTTTCACAATTCCCTTAAAGAAAGTTTTCTATGAAAAAACATGCTTGGCTAAATAAACGCTAGATTCTTGACACAGAAATATCGAAGCGAATTGGAAATTTGCGTTAATATCCTCTTTGCACGCCATTGCACGCTATTTCCCTATGGTCGGTTTCTTACTTAGGTCCTGTCGTTAGCTTTCCATTCACCAACAAAAGAAACATATTATCTGCTTTTGTGTTAGTCGATTTTAACTTAACAATCTTGATTCTATTTTATTAGGTTAAGTATAAACGAAATAAATTCTTATATCGTAACAAAATTGTACAGGAAATATAATTTTACGATTGTAAAATATTACATAAAATGGCATTTTCGAAAAAATATATTATTTCTGTAGAATATATTTATAATTTAAAATATTTTTAGATATAATATTTTTTGTCCCTAATTCGAATTATAAAAATGATGTTTAGGTATTCAGGGAACTTTCCTATGAGTATGTGTATATATAATTGTCCTCCAGTATCAGAATGCTCAAATGAAATGTCCATATTTATAGTAACGAATTATTACCCGGTTCTGAAATGTCCAGGAACGAATCCCTAGTATCGAACCGTCCTATCATCGATTCATTTATTTAAATTCGGTTATAAACAAATATATATCGATAAGTCCAAGATATAATGTCAAATTTATTATAACTTTACTTAAACTATCTAACCTGAACTACCTATAACCTATATACTGTAATCTATCCTGTTATAACCAATAATAATCTATTCTAGGCATTAACTTGTTTACACCATTTTATTCTTGTGGATAAATTGGATATATGCTGTTTCAGAGGGATTTTCGTATCATTTTGGAATTTTTATTTTCAAAATTGTAGCAAAATCTAGGACATTGGTGCAAAATGGTTTTCCCAAGGGTTTTATATTTATATTTTAGACTTGATCATACTGGATCTATTTAAACTACTCTATGATAGTTATAACACTGAATTTAAAGATCTGGCGGCACTGATATATCCTTAATAACAACTAGATTAAATAAGAATCTTTCTATTCTCGATGACTGGATAAATTACCGATCGACTCAGTATTAAACACCATATTGATATTTAAACTTAAACTCTCTTACTATAAAGATCTTTTTACTTCCAATCACTTTACTGTTTATCTTTTTCCCTGACAGCCATGAAAAGCTAATAGAGATAATATATACCTAAGACTAAATTTTTCACCACTGATGGCATCTATAATTATTTAAGAATTGCCAAATTATCCGAGATTTACGAATTAGAATCTCTGCTCTTTATATTTAAATAGGTAAAATGTCACAAAGAGGCCAGATGATAGATAAGTTTAAAAATATACTATGTAAGTACACATTGTAATAATGCTTTATCTTCAAAAATCACATGTGAATTTTCCAGTGCATCCGTTACGTCATACTATATAAATAGCTGTTGCATGTTTGCTTTTACATAACTCCTCACTATAGATGATGACCAATCTATGAACTATAGTCATACCAATCATTTTTAAGAGCCTCATCGTGGGTTCTATTTTACTTTTATGTAACTCAAAAATGACACAATGACCATATTTTGTGGGGTTTTCAGAATATTTCTGTGATGATTTTTTGAAGTCCATCTTCGCTTATATCATAATCGGGGGCGTGGTCCCTATCTGAGTCGATTTATTTGAGAGTCAATAAGAAGTGACTCGAGGGGGCTCGAACTCGTGACCTTCAATATGCAAAGACAAGCACACTGTCTATAACACCAACCTACAAGTTATATTTTTATACAAACTTTCATTGATATTGATCATACATTCTTGCACTCTAATATTATTAATTAATTAAAAGTTGAACGTACAGGATCACGATATTAATATCCTACCACCGCTTATCATAAAATAAAGATTTAATTACAATATTTATATTGAAATATCTCGTAGACTAACTTGGGGAAACGTTATTGATAAAGCGGTTTGAATTTACCTAAAGTATTTATATTGAACCAACTATTATATAACTTGGCGAAAGTTGCCGCTAAATCGTTTTGAATTTATCAAACTCTAATACTACAATTCATTAGGACTTATTTTATAATTCCTCACTTTCTGACTGAAAGCTTAAATTTCACGCACCGTTTGTTTCAAATGAGCTCTGAATGGAACTGTATAGAATTGCATTTCTATTTCTTACACACTCTTGTCAGATCATTTATAAGGAATTAGAATGTCTTTCCCTCAATATATTAGAAGCCAACCAAGTACTACTTTAATATGGTTTTATTATTTATTTCATATAATAAAGGCTGTCAACAGTCACTAATTGTATATGATATTGTAATTTAGTTAATATGATATTTGACCGAAGGCAATTTGCATACAGAAAAATAAATAATGATAGGATTCAATCCGAAATATTTAGTACCGAAGATAATAAATATTTCTAATGTTAATTACATGTAATGGTTATATACTTATAAGGTTTGATAGGAGGGTTGGTTAAGTTGAGATTACATTTGTGTTATGTCACTTTAAGTATATTAACGTTCGTTTGACATTTTGTCTGTCAACATTTTAACCTACAATAAAACTATCAAGTAGCTTGTTATCTATCGGAATATCAGAGATATTGCAGAGAAATGATAATAATAACATACAAATACCTTGTATTTGTAGCGAAATAAATCAAGTGTATGTAAGTTCGTAGCAATCTGAAGTCGAAACATGTTTCTGCAATTCTTCATCCGATGATATTTCGGTCTTGCATTCAAACCAGATTCTCTTCTCTAGAAATAAATAATGACTTGAAACATTGGAAAATTATTTAACACGCACTACAAGGAGCACGTTCAGTCTCGATAGTATTCAAAATGGTTTTAACGACATCATCAATAACTTGGGATATTTTAAGAGCTTTACTTACATAGACACATAGCATTATCTCAATAATTATTTCTACAAATCTCAGCTATTGGCACAGTGCACATTTTAAATTTCTATTTCTCTAAATTATATCTTCCACTTTTCCACTTTAGGTAACTCGGCATTTTTGAATCAAGATACAAATAGTGATGGATTCAATAGTCGTATTTTCGTGTGAAATATAAAACTGATCTGTATCGAAAATATTGTCCACCAATGGAATGTCTAAAAATTTGTAGCTATCACCAATGAGATGAATTCCGTCGATCAAGCTATTCCCAATTCCGATATCGGTTTTATAGTCGTCACACTGAAATACGTCTAATATTTGTCGAACTAATGTACTATAACCAAAGAGATGACATATAAACAGATCGTTTCTATACATACAAGATGCTCATAACCGTTGGTAATATTAACAGTTCACTGGAAAATATTGCCTTTCCCGATTTCGTGAACAAATTCTATTGAGCTAAATTTCACAATTTTCTATCAACATTTCTTAATGAAGGTCGACAGATGGTACAACTTTTACAAAATTCTATGAAATTTTCCCCATGGGGAAGGATAGAAGCTGGTCCTTTTATATAGTTTTCTGTAACAGAAAAGTTCAGTTTTTGAACTTGGAATAATGGTGAACTTTAGTACATAAAAGTATTTAAAAACGTAAGATTTTAATTAAGAAAAATCAGCTTTAGTTTTTGTAGATTATGATAAACTTTTAAGAATTTCGTAGATTGCAACTCTGACATTTTGTGATAAATAGCGATTAAAACGCTAAAAGCAACTATTCTCATTTTTATTTTCAGTATTTATACATCTGTGTACATCAATTCCCAAAAAGTTCGATTATTTTTGTTTAAATTTCATACTATAGAATATTATTAATTTATATAAAAATAAACATAAATCCGTTTTCTCAAAATTAAATTTAGATGAAGCAATTTCACCCACCAATTGTACCCATTTTCGAACCGGTCAAATAGAATTAATAAAAGCGACGAGAAAGTGATTAATCTTCTTTTCTCTAAATGGATTTGGTTTATTGTTAATGAATTCGCGACACAAAAATAATTCAATACGAATGAAATGGAAACTAAAAAACGAAATTTTTTCTCAAAAAACATGAATGGAATAATTCATTAACGGGCCCGTCTGTTTGTTCCATTAGAGTCCCAATTCCGAGCTCCATTTGCCCCATTCAAAATTGGATTAAAATCGCTTCTATAATGCATCGCTCTCATTAGGTCAATAATTGCGTAAGTACTATCGAATATATATTTCACATACAGTCTTTTTGACGCTTGATTGCAATTAGGAAAGGCATTATGTAGATTAAAAATGTGGCGGCAATTTGATCTTATTTGTCCTTATATGGCTTATCGGCTCACAATTAATTTATTTACTTGCATACAATATTTCTAGATAAAAGCACAGACGATAGCGGTAAATGGATTTATACATATAGACCTTGTGAACCAGCAAGAATGTAAGAAAAACTCATCACTCAAGTTCGTCATCGCTTATTAAATTTTGTTCCTGAAATGTACGTTCGTAATGGATGCCTTGACGGATACATCAAGAAAGGGATGGAATGAGTATCATCAAAGAAAAATAAAGTTACTAGAAAATATAAGGGTAAATAAGGTTAAAACATACCTAACCTAACCGTTGTCGATGTCACTATTCATTTTCAAACAGTAACAGATAATATGCTTATGGTTAAACGATTATCTATGGCGCAGTTTAAAATTACATAGGGAGACACATTGTGAATATTTAATATATTTGAAATGTAATTAAATACTAAATAATATATTAATTTGTTTGTTAATCATTTTATTTTATATTGATCATAAAATTCACGATCAAGATTTAAAAATAAATCTGTAAAATAAAAATCAGGAGTCTGTGTTATCAATTCGATTGACCTTTATTTTTCAAATTAAATATTATAAATCGGTGAAAAAAAATGTATTAATTTAAAAAAAATTTGAAATAAGAAGGGGACCGTTTGTCGAAACAAATTGCATATTAAAAAAATAATGATTAACAAATAGCAATATAGATATATAATATAACGCTGACCGGACAATCCGTCCTTAATTATAAATTATCGTAGGTTATGTTAATTTGGGTTAGTTTAGGTTATGTTGTGTTAGGATATGTTAGTTCAGTTTAGTTTATACATGGTCCTAGAACCAACATAATATATAATCACACGATCAAAATATAAATCGTAATTTAAAGCTCGATAAATTGGTACAATATTTGACTAAAAAATTGACATTTTTCCGTTTTGTAACAAATTTTTCTGAAAGAATCATGATAATAAATTTTTGTTTATATTCTCAATTTCATTGTCATTTTCCCATTTATTTCTACCTCATGTTCATTGAATGGCAATGATTTTAATAAGAGCTTTCGTTTTTAAAAGTGTATGAGGGATACTTTACTCAAAATATGACTATGCATTATCGATTATAGAGTATAACTGTCTAAAATATCGCAACATTTTTATCTTTTATAAGAAAATAAATTAGCAGATTGAATTGAAGTTTTAATCTATATTCATATATTTTCTCCTGAAGTGCACCTGTGACGATTATATTCTGATGGTAATCACAGTAATGTATTCTTATTTCAATACACATTTGCTGATTGCTTTTTTTTGATAGAAAAAAGCCCAGGTACTTTTATTGTGATAAATATGTAGATTTAAAAAGCACTGGTGCACAAATGAATACAAATGGATCCATTTGTTCGTTATCTACTGGGCTTTCAAGCACCGAATTGCTAAACGAATCTTTGCCAGCTTTCACCGAAATCATTTATTTTATCTATCATTTTGTTCCGTTGAATGTTGTGAATCGAGAAAAGAACGTTGCTTACTCTCTGATTAATCACCGAACGTGACACTTGCATTTTAAGTCTGATATCACCACATGCACTTAAGGCATTCATTTGTCAGTGACAATATATCTCATTGTATGTTCATTGCACGGAATTGGACAAATAAAGTCAATCTAAATAAACAATTAATCGGGATCATCATATGGATCAATTTCTATTGATGTTAGTCAAAAATTGAAGACATTCTATTGGTAGATAACATTTTTGACTTATTGATTAGTTTATTCCGATATACAAAATGTTGCTTTATTAATGCTTATATTTCTACAGAATAATGCAAAAATATTCATGAATGAACATGTGTAATCACAATTTATTTCGTGTATTTTAACGATATGGGAAATATTTTTCGGGAACTTTTTGAATGTTCCTTGTCTATATATACACATATTCTTATATTTATTTGTCTAAATTTCGAATTTTCAACAAAACAAATCATTATTTTGACTTATAAAATTATCTGCAAATTTATATTTAATTGTAAACAAACAATATCTGCGTCACAAGACTCAAAAGGAGTATTTTCATGTTCACTAAATAACCTATCTAAATCGGGGTAAATATGTTGTTCAAGTAACAAAATATTTTGAGTGTTATATCAAATTTCATATGTTGTCAATTGGTAGTTTGTAGGTTGAATATTCGTAATAACATACACACACTATTAATTTAATTTAGTTGAACTTCAATTCAATTTAGTTAAATTTCAATTCAATTTAGGTAAACTTCAAATCAATTAAATATATGTATATAGTATAAAGTTACTGAAATTCTGTTTATTTTAAATTTTCTTTGTGAATAAACTTACTGTTTATATTAATTGACACCCACGAATGAAACGTTTAGTCACTTTCCATCAATTTTTAATTGAATTAAATGAGATAAAGAAATATAATCAATTCCAAGATTAACTATGTTTTATCATACTTAGGGTTATCATTTCCCACGTCTCATTATATCTACATCATTCAATGATGAGCTGACTTGTGAAGAACCTAAGTACGTTCTTCGGCGAAAGAAATAATTACATTCGATGTCGGGGATGTAAAGATAAATCTGCGAATAAGCAACCCAACCCGTATTGAAGTTACTTTATCAAAATTTATATTTGGTTCAAAATATATTTAGGGTAAAATACAAAATAGAAGCAGTAAGAAGAAAAATCATAGAATACAACCTTAAAAACCGCGAAATACCTAAGTAAATTCAATTAAATGAATCAAAACACACAAATATTTTGACATTTTTATATTACCAATTATAAAATTGCTGCACATTCATCATAAATTTATTGTGAATGAAATTATTAATTTGAACAAACTGCTTCCATGTTTTACAATTTTACACATTTGTTTTACAACATAACAATGTATCTGTTATAAAAGTTATAGAAAACATTGTTATAAATTTTTGTAATAAGGATCAGATTGTATACACTGTATGTGTCTTTTATAAAAATGTAAAATGAACGTATTTTCTGTGTATTATATATAGCCAATCTGTATCGGAATAAATAATCGCTTCATCGACGGAATCAATTCTCATTGGTGTTCATCATAAATTTAAGGCTTTCTATTGGTGGAGAACATTATTCCGATACAGATCTGTTATATGGTAATGGTAACCACAAAAATGCGTGTGATGTTTTTTTATGTATATACATGAAGGTGATCAATATGGTTGTTTATTATGGTTAAAATGTACAAATAACAGCATAAAGAAATAATCGGTAAGCTGCTTATGGGCTCTTTTGCCGATTAAACGATAATCGGCCCATTAAGGCTTTATTATATTTGTTCATTGCTCGATCAATTTTACCAATTTCATCTCAGCCACCAGAATGTTAGTATAAATTTGTATTGCCTGGCAGCAAGCACAGTGCATTTAGGTTCGTTTAACCAAATTAAAAATTATTGTAGTATAATTAAAAATGCTTTTATCTCATTTTAACATAATGACCCCGGATCAGTCATGGCCAATGAGAAACATTTCTATTAGTCTTTATATCATATGAATCATGTGTTATATAAATGATTAATATCCCTCTATTACTCGCTACGCAAGAGACATATTTCTATAAACAATCGATGTCGACAATGGCTCCATTCCAGGATTGTCCAATTTCAATACAAATTATGCTTAGTCATACAATTTTTCTGAAATAAATACTTGAGGTATCTACATTAATAATTTTTTTGATCTCAAAAGTTAGTCCTTTAAATTATGATGTACTAAATATTCTTTCTCTTTCTACAGAATAAACTGGTGTGATCGCATTGTAAATGATTATAGTTTTAATATATCGTTACAAGAAAATCAATCTTGTATTATTCTTCAATTATTTAGTCTCTTTTAAAGTTACTTTCTGAGTTCCTATGTCATTTATTTTGTTCTTATATTAATCGTCTGTCATATACGAAGCCAATTAATTGAACAAATTTGAAAACATCCGCGAAGAACTTGAAGTATCTCTCACTTGACCATCATAATTGGACAAAATATCAATGGATTGTCCACTAATTTCTAACTAATCAGAAAATCTTTTCGATCGAGAACTTAAATATTTAACTGTGGGATAAATTCTATTGAATTGTTATTTTGGGCAGCTGTTAATAAATGAATAGTTTTCATTGAATAATGACAGATTTAGAAGATTCTCTTTTAATTGCTCCATTACTCTATAGTTCTTTGTTCTATTAGACTCAAAAGATTTTAGTCGAATAGAATTTGAAATTTATTAAAAAAACAAGTGATAATCAGTGCTTGATTAATCGATAATTGTCATGCTTGCTTATTGGTGAAACCCAATAGAGAATATTGCTTACTGCAAAATGATGTATATGTATATAAGGTACAGATTCAATTCTATAATCACTAAATTATAGATTTAAGAAATAAAATATCAGCTTCCACTTAAACATTGTTTTCGACCGAGCGAAATACTTTCTCAAGACAATAAGAAACTGTTTCGGACGGTCAAAAAATTAACAAAGTAATATGTTAAATTATAGTAATTATAGAATTTTTAATTCTCGTAATCACGTAAACATATAAATTCTAAATCGTTCGTTTATGAAAAATAAATATTCAATATTTACTGAAAATAAGTTTCCAAAGTCGCTTTTTAAATTTCAAACTGTTAAGCCCTTTCTGATCGATACTGTAAATATTGTGGTCTTAAATGGCTAAGTTTAAAACATATTTTATACTACAGTATTTTTGTATCTATTTAAAACTTAGTAAAATGGTAGCTTTTCTATTAATTTTTGTTGGAAAGTTTCGTAAGAAAATTAAAATAATTTCCTCATTCCTGTATAATATTGTCGAAAAGGCAATTTTGAATGCATTTTTTATATGTACACCAATTTTATACTGAATTTACGCTATATTTGCTCTTAGTAACAATAAATAAATAACTATTATGTAAATTTTGTTTTACGAAATAAAATATTGTTTGTTTAACTGATTATAAAACATTTTATTTATAACTATTCATTATTCGAGTTAATTAATGATTCTAGGACTATTTGTCACCCGACATTCGTCCCGAATTATAAAATAGCCTAAACGAACCTAACCTAACCTAAATTAACCCAATCTAACCTAACGTAATTCATAATTGGGGACGGACTCTACGGGGACGAATAGTCCGGTTACAATAATTAATATAGTTTCTTTGCTTATTTTATAAACAAATTATTTGTTGAATTATATACAACAAACTGTTAATGAGGCAGAACATCTCAATTGGTAATAATTGTTGTTATTGAAATCAATGAGTCTCTTTATTTAAAACATACAACAACTTCAGTGTTCGTAATTACTTCGTCTTCATAGAGGGAACAATTAAATTCGCAATTAAGCTTAGTACTTCTAGGTATCATTGCATCACTCGTTTGGTAATATCATAGACTCGTTTGTTCATTTAAACACGTTTCTATAGTGGCCGACGGATCTTAGAAATAAATTATTTATGGTATTTCACTGCTATTTTATAAATTATTTAGGGATTTTCACCGGTATTTCATACATTTTTTATAGGGATTTGCACTATAAATAAAAAAATTCCATTAATTTGTCGACAATGCATTTTAGTTTATTATACTAAAAATATTTTATACTTTTTTATGACAATAGACTCATCGTCTGTAAGAAAATGTAATATATGAGAAACACAGCGACGGCTGATATGCGTAATTAATTTTGTCTGGTGACACTTTTCCAGACGATATACTGATGTTCGAGGCTTTTCACACCGTCTCCGTAATTGCAGTCATAAAGTAGAAAGCTAATTAGTATTAAGAAGCGTATTGCATCGTATATAATGTAGTTCTTCATTTATATACCTAAAATGCAACACTTTCTGTTTACATTTCCGTACTTTTTAACACTTCACAGCGGTGTTTGACGAACGAAGTCTAAACTTCAGTATTTTATTCCTTCTATAATGCGCCATCGTCGCCCTTTTTAGTTCGCTCGTTCAAAATAAAAAAGACTTATTAATTCAAAATTCTATACAAAGATTCAAGAACCCAACAATTTTCAGAGTAAATAACTATATTTTTAAGACAGGTTTATATGCGAGAGATTTGCGTGTAAAGTTTGTTTCCAAATTGTATCTTTAATATTTTTAAGAAAGTTTAATTAAAAATGTTTTTCTTGTTTGTTATTTTCGCATACTGCATGGATCTATATATGGAGGTAATCAATACTCCCGTTCATGTCTAAAATGCATAGATTCTAATAAATCTAGTCAGGTTAAAAGAGATATACATATATAATAAGGAGTCAAAAATCGATAAAAATGTTTTATCTCAATAATGATAGGCCTATTAAAATTAAAACAATACATATAACAGTAACAAGAAATAAGAAAGCATCATCAAAAGGTGCAAGAGTGTTAAAAGCGACCTAATCTAAAAAAGATTAATGTAGAAATATTCATTATTACAAACGAACGAAACGGTAAATTCCTTAACAACGTAGTAATGCCACAATAACGACTCTAAAAATGAGTTCCATTGTCAAAACGCACTTCTTGCCATAATTATCATTTTCCGCCTCTTAAAAAATATCGGAAATTTTGTCTAAAGAAATTTCATTTGTTGACGAAGAAGATTAAAACAGGGATATTTCTTTTAAAATGCAGCATTTATAATATCTTCTTGCAGTTCAAGGGTCGCGTACTAAAACCATCATAATCCAAATGTCGTTTTTTTATTGTGTGGTTGGATTCTCCAATCATGTTCCATGTCAGGGATGGCGAACATTTTTCTACCGGCGGGTCATTATTATTAAATTTGAATTCTTATAAATATTAGTGGGTCACATATATTTACTTAGCATTTTAATGAACTAGGAAATTTGCGTTGAATGAAAGTAATATTTTACTTTACAGTGGTAGTATCAGCACTGCACTGTTTTGGTATCACATAGGAGCCATACTGCAGTTATTTTCTTTCAAAATTAAAACTATATCTGTTTTTTTATATTTTGATTGAAATTATAATTTTAGGATTTTTCTAATTATTTTATAAATACTTTTTCTTACATGTTCTATTTCATAACACGAAATTGTATTCGTAAAAACGAAATATAAATAACCTAAAACAGCTATTGAATGTTTGAAGATAATATTTATTTCTGTCATTTAAAAACTTTAAATCCATTTATCACCAAACGCGACCAATCGATTGCACAATGGATATATTCATAGTCAAATTAAATTATTAAAGGGAACAAGAAGGAAAATGTGAACGCTTTTACATGTTATCGAGAGGAACACGTGAGTTCCATTTTACCAGCTAAACAAGGATCATTAAGTCATAGTTTTGTGACCACATTTATTTTCATAAAATAAATTGTATCTTTCATAAATTACTGTTAATTGCAGGGTGCTCCACCTGTCGGGGGTCACCATGTAACATGTCTATTAAAATGGAATAGTTTATATAAAAATATATTAAATAACCTTTATAGATGCCAATTTTCATACTCATTAACTAAATATTTCTTTCAGAAATAGGAATTTAAATAAATTAGTTAAAATGGGAACTTGTAGTTCTTATGCTGATAGTAATGTGAAAGGATGGGTGAATAGTATCATGGCTATAGCGTTTAGAATTAATTGCCAAAGACCTTCCTCCTAGAGAAATTTTGAAGCAAAAAGTAGAAAATCGAATTATAAATGGTTGTGGTTACTTGCAAGTAGTTTTAAACGAGGTATTGGAAACGTTAAAATCTGATAAGGAACAGTTCGGCAGACTGTTTAAAAAGCTAATGGTGAACACAGTGAATATTAAATTATATTTATGGTTTTATTGATTTATTTTTATTAATTATGTACTTAATTTGGTGTATGGATAAAAGAGCATGCGTTAGGATTGGTTAGATTAGGTCTAGTTAGTTTAGGTGGTCTTATTATGCACCTGCTCTTTTATTACATGCTCTTATGGAGTATAACCAATTCATTTATAGTTTTTTTCTTAAATTATTTATTTGAATTTCTATATATTTTTTAATCTAATTTTAGTTTCAAAATATTGTAAATGTTTTAAGATTTGAACGATGTTATAGATTTTCCTTGATCATCTTTTGATACACCTGGATTAATATTGCAATTTGTTTATTTTTTATTATTCTATATATATATATTTGTTTAACAATATAATTGATTTAATTTAATTTGGCGGAAAACTAGTTATCATCACTTGAGTTTCATTTAAAAGTTAAGTATTTTATATATTTCTATGTACCAAACCATGGTATCGTATTTTATCACGTCATATTGTTCTGTAAGCTAACTATTTTACCCTTTTTGTCACCATAATTACTGTAAACTCAACAATGACAATACACTTCTTTATCTGTCATATTATCTGATAAGCAAAATAACGTTATCTATCAGTATATTAAACTTTCTGTAAAATAATCCTATACATACACTTTTAACAAAAATTAGCTAAACCTTTTATTAAATACCAAATATCCGGTTGACCGTCCAAATGCTTTGAAAATATTTACCAAAACACAGAACGTTGCGTGCGTAACCTACTGAAGTTTAATCTTATAGAACAGTGCACCAACATATTTTTATTTGTTTATAGAATTTTTTCCAAATATTTTGTTAGTTGAACATATTTATTTTAACAATAATGGACCACCAATTCAGATATGACAGAATCTGCATAAAAATATTGAATTCCTATTTGTCCTGCCTTGGATACTCAAATATTACAAGTTGCAGGTTCCAATATTCAAATATACGAAATTAATAAACTTTAGAACACAAAGAAATAAATTGATATTTCTCTCTCAAATTCAAATTTCACGAAATATGTAAAAATAATTGTTCATTAATATAAAGAGTAAATAATGTTTTAGTAATGTTATTTATGAAATGCGACATCAGTACATAATATAAATGTTTTAGTGACAGTTCTATATTTTGTAAACACAAATAGAATTTTTGCAAATATTTGGCTTTAGTATCTGAGATTATTAGGATTTATTTAATCATTGACTTACAATTGGATGAATTTGATCGGTGTATGGACAAAAGAGCAGGAATTAAGTTAGATTAGGTTAGGTCCTCTTTTTAAGCACATGCTCTTTTGTCACATGAGTATATAGGGTTTAACCAATTTATCAACTTTAATGAAACAGTTGCTGAATTTGAAGAGATTCAGACGCAAATAACCATAATGATATCCCATATAATCTTCATATGGGATTGCTTTCAAGTCTTAATGAGCTGCCATGGCATTTAATAATTTATAATGTTTATGTATGATGTATGCAATGTGCAATTTACCTTAAAATAGATTAAATTATTTTATAAATTTGCTTTAAATATTTTAACTGAACGGTTATTTTGAGGTACCTTCAAACTTCAAACCTAATTTGTATAAATGGTACATTCACTATCTGATCTACCAATCTATTGAATCTATATTTCATTCATCATACTGTATCTTGTTTTGAACAAGAGATTCTAATTCCCATTGTAGTAATATTCATTTTCATGTAATCTCTGAATGTATTTCTGAGGAATTTAAAAGACTTCAGTTTGAATTAAAGATTCCTTGATATTAATGAGCGATTCCTTTATTCGATGATTAAATCGGCAGAAATCTTGTTAATGCACAATTAATGGTTCTCGTTAATTTACATCGATCCAATGCGTAATTATTTACGTAGAATTTTTACAGCCCGAATTCAAAATGATCCAGATTTTGTTTTAAATAAATTCAAATAATAATTATGGATATTCATATTTCATTGATAATAAACAAATACCAATTGATAGTTTGTATTAATAAAGAAACTAAATCATTCGAATGAAAAAGATCTTCATTGAACTAAAGAATCATTGCTCCTCTGATTAGAACGTGGGAGGTTTGATCAGTTGAATAATTTAGGAGGTCGCCTCTTTAAAATAAGAAAGCTAAATTAGGACCACCTTCATGAGACTCGAACCTAGTATCTTACAGTGAGCGAGTGACAACTAAATAATTTAACCATTAGACCGGTTATAACGTTGTTTATTAACACTAATGTTTTATAGAGTATTTCATATTCATGATAGGAGAATTAGTTTTAAAAGATCCTAATTAAAACTCTCTTCAATAAAAATATAGTTTATAGAAATGACGAAGATCTTTGTTGAACTAACGAAGTAAATAGACAAGGAATTCGACATAGGCGGTTTACCCTGAAACACATCTACAGTATGTCATCTTGGATCGCATACCACTTTGCTTTTCAATTATTTAATTTAATATCACTTATAATTTACACAATATACGACAAAATTTATATTTCTTTAGATTAGGAAGACGATAAATTCGGAATTAGAATTAATATATATATTTATTTATTTAATTTCAAATCTTTCAAAAATGACATTTACGCAAATCACTTATACTACGGTAGTTAAAAATATACCACTCCTGTGATAGAACTGGCGGGAAATTATACAGTTGGGAAGTAAATATTACTATATATAAACAAACAATCATAACTATCTTACCTTAAATACTCTACAGGTTTTTGGTGAATTTGCTAATCAAGAAAGTTATTTTGAAAATTCGTATATAATTACTTTTTCTAGTTTTAAGGATATTATTAATGTTACTAAATTTTAATTTTTTTATGAAGAGTTTATTTTACAATGCTGACTAAAAGTACCGACTTAAACAAATATTGGAGACGTCTTGTTTTAAATCTAAGAACTTAACTGAAAATCAATAGATGGTTCGGCATTAATTTCTAAAATTAATTTTTTTCAGTGTTGGATGGAAATCTAAGTAATTCTGATTAGTTTTCAAAACTGAAATATTTTTCAGTGCAGTTTATGTATTTCGATTGATTTTTGAAACATTTTCCAATAATTTCACCAAGAAGATTCGTTCGTCGATAACTTAAACTTAAAAAGAGACATAAAAAAGAAACTTTTCTTCTATAAGCCGACGCGATTTAATACTGGCTGATAGAAGAAACTTTCTTTTTTTGTCTCCTATCTCTTTTTACGTTTACTGAATTCATTATCCCAATCCAATAATATCTAAAGAACATGTGGCAAAAGAGCATCTAAATAAACTTCACTTAACATAACACATGTTCTTTTCAGACATGCTCGATTGTCCATACACCAATTTAATCGTACTTCAACCGAAGAAAATATACCATTAAAAATTCAGGGGGTGAAATGCTAAAACTGAACCTATAAATAAATTAAATGATTATTATAGTTATTAATAAATGAAGTTATTGTATTATTTTAAATCAGGAATGCCAACTGTATGTATATAAAGGTCAAGAGTTGTCATTAGTTTCATATATGCACGTTCAGAATCCAGTTAATTACAGGCTCAATAATACACAAATATACGAACATATGTTTATGACAGAATAAATTGAGTATATATTTATACATGTTATAAGTCTTTTATGGATGGATAATCAGAGGAAGTCAATCTCTACAACACTTTACTCTTTTACTATAATATTATATATTTATACCTAGGCACTTGTCGTTCATCAGCTTACGCCCCATAGTTTTTAGAAATGTCAAATGTCACCCATGGGGATACTCGATTTTCGGTTTAAATAAATACTGTACACGAATACTAATGTTTCTAATTATTTATCAGTTTCCTAAACTTTGTAATAAATGTCGTTCAAACATCAAAAATAATAAATAATGTAGAGAAAAAGTTTTCTTTAGAGACTAAATTTCTCTTTTATATTCAAAGAGATTTATTTTGCTTCAAAACAATAATGTATTTACTTGCATAAACCTCCCACACAGAATTTGAGGTTGAATAAAATGTATTCAAATGGATATACTGTAGTCGGTACCAAATTTTTACGATTTCACGTGGAATAATCAAAAATATAGAGATGATAAAATCACTTGAAATTATATAATTTAATAACTCATTTTTGCATACAGGGTATATCAAAATTGTGCAAATATGGCAGCCAAATATTTTGAGATATTAAAAATGGACAATATGAAAAAGTAGTTGTCAACAACGACATCGATTTTATACAATTTTATTAGACATTTATTTTAAGTTTACAAAAAAGTTGAAAGAAATTGACAATATTTTTAAGTTACCTTGACTATTGACTAAGTTGGGCCAATAAAATGCTCCAATAACCGTTGCAGCCAAGTAATTTAGAAATAAAAGATAAATAATTATGTTTTCATTAATTAATTATTCTCTGTTTTGGTAGTTAAAGGCCTATATAATGATCGAAATTGGTTTTCCCTTCAAAAAAACATCCCCAAAAGGAAGTAACCTATTTATTTTGTATTCCTTTAATTTGCTTCTAATTAATTATCTTTTAATGCACTGATTTTAAACAAATATTCATGGTTATAAGTTTCCTTAACATCAATGCATGAAATTAGTAATTGAGAGAAAATAATTTTCTTTCCTCATTCACGTAAATGTGTATTTGTTGTGATCATTTTTTATAGAGATATTATTGATCAAACATTCTATTCATAAAGTTGAGGTTTTAAACTTCATTGTGATATAAGAGTTTTGTTGTTTTTCTTTCATTTAAGTAATAATTATTCTTTGTTAAATATAGTATCATTTCCAACAAAACAATCTTGATTTGTTTATATTTTTATACACTTGCCTAGCACAGTGAGTTAATTCTTTCTCATGAATAAAAACTTTTATATATGTATATTATTTCTTTTCTACACTATAATTTGCAAGAAAAATTCAATATCGTCTTGTGAAATTTCTAATATCTAATAATTTCTAAATTCTTCTAATATCGGAGAATATTTTTTAAGTAAAATAAAGGTTCAGGTCTAGTTTATTCAATCTATCTTAATATTCAACGTATATTATTTATTTTAATATCATTGGCTTGGAATAAATCACAGATGACCTTGAAACGTTTCTGTATTCATCTTTGAAATAAGTTATTCTATACGTCTGGCAATGACGAAATAAGTCAAAGAATATGTTATGATTTCCACATTTATCGTTTTTATCTCTATTTTTCTTTATTTTCCCTTCACTTGGCAACCCTATACAAGGTTAGGTTAGGTAGATTTATAGGTGTGGTTATAATCATTGAATATATTTTTTGGTACCTCTTGATGAATTATGACGCCACTAGGATGGCAACAAAAAAAGCTAGGATATACTAGACCTTTACCAAAAAAAGGTAGGTCTATCATCCTACACAATTTTATCGACCTTCCACATTAATCTACCGATTATTATATAAATAAACATTATAATAATAGAACTAGGTGTATTTCGATAGAGAATTACCTCAATTTTTTAAAATATTGCTTTTGTTTTTAAGACATTGAACAGGAGGTAACTAAAATTCAGAAAAACACGAACAACGTACACAATGTCCTCTAGTGTCTATTCGTCAACCGCCCACCATATAAAGTATAAATAAACCGCATAAGGGATTCGTTTTTTAGGAGGGGAGAATCACAGTACTTCTCATTGAATCTTCATTTTAACAGTTTTATTTTTTATGCATTTTTAATTTTCAATCTTATTTTTATCATTATTTGTTTTATTCTCAATTTCTTTATAATTATTCGCTGTTAAAAATGTAGTCATTATATGCAAGATATTATGAATTTACTTTTAATTTAGTGAGATCCTTGTGGTGCTTGATGCTTGAAACTAAATTCCGAATATTTGGCTTGAATTTAATGAGGAACAAGCATTCCTGTTTTTAGGTAGAATGTGATTCACAGCACTAAAACCCCGATTCAATTAGGTACGAAGTAGGAAAAGCTATCAGTAATTTAAAAATAATTTTCCACATATTAGGATATATATACCTTTGACATCTTTTTATTTTGTCAACGCTGTATATAACCCACCATTATTGAAATCTCTTTTGCTTTCCTCATGATGTCGAAGTTCTAATAGCTCCTCTTGACATGTTACATCAGCTTCAGTAATATTTGCAGTAAACGTGTTTACCATCCAATCATATACTTCCATGTTCCAAAATCTGTAAGTTTATTGAGATGATCAATAAACTTATGTTTATAAATTGTTGTTATGTCATCCTTAATCGATAACAATTCTGGAAACTAGTGATATTCTCATCTTGAAAGATTGTGAATGAATAGATCCAGCTTTTCAATGAATAATAAGATAACCTTTCGGCAGTTCATGAGTGTCAAATAACAAGCATCTTTTAGCTAAGAATTATACAATCTACCGTAATTTAGCGAGGAGATTTTCAATAGTTTTCGGTATACTTTACAATATTGTAAAAAAATGTAATTTTCCAAGAATTTTATACATTTTCTCGCCGCCCACCTAAAAGCTCAAATCGCCCAGGTTGAAGACCACTGGACTCTAGACACATAACAAATATTTCTGAATAACAAAAGTTCTTAATTATGAAAATTCATTACTCTGAATTATTTCTATGATATTAGATAGGAGCTGATCCCCTTTATATATAACTTCTTTGATATCGCTTTTCAAATTTGTTACTATTTTTATTGAGTCACCCTGATATTATCCTTTTTAATTTTGAGGATTTATCAATTTTACGGTAAAGTGATTGAAATGCTAATAGTAATATAGCAAAGTAATTTAATAATAAACAGATTAATGATCAATTATTATAGATATTGATTATTATTCACTCTACGGGACAATTATTCTCGCAAACAACCAAATAGAATATTACGTATTTGTAAAAATTATGAACAATTCGTATTTTCGTGTGCACAATTTAACTTATCTGCATTAGAATAAGGAATCGCATTATTAAGGAAATCGATTTTTCCAAAATCTGTTTGCAGCTTTTTAACTAACCTGTAGACTCCCATTATTACCGTTCTAAATTTGTTAAATATATTTCCTTTCCATATCTAAGTTTTAATAATAAACCATCAGAAATATATATTAAATAAGTACGATTCATTTTTAGATCTAAATTAATTGGTTCTCTATTAAAGTTTAAAGACTCTCTGCCATTATTGATGCGGTTCAAAGTTGTCTACTGTTTTAATTGGGCTAAAGATAATTAAGTGCAATTATGAAGCTGTAGCCTTCGACTTCTGAAGTAGCGTATTAATAATCATAGTCCTTCTCCTCTATTAAATATTTATTAACCAACATTGCAAAACTGCCATAGAAATATAAATTATCCAGATTTTAAAATATTAGATTCTGTTAAAACTAAATCTGACTTCTATATAACCGAGAGCGTATCCATTAAAACTTTAGGTCCGAACCTTAATTACGACCAATCCTCTGTTCAATTGTTTATAGCCTAATTAATCTCTGTGATCTCTTTCCATATTTGCTTAATGTATTATTACAAGAAAATGTTTTGTTTCACTCTTCCTTCATGTTTTATAGTTTAAGCATCGCCCATAATATGACCTCCGCTTCGAAACGCGTTGGCGTTCTTAATTGTATATTAAAATAAAGCAAGGAGAATAAGAAGGATCATATTCCTTTTCTGCCAACGCGTTTCAGACTAAGTCCATATTCAGGGCTGTAAAAATTTATTTATTTATTATACAAACAATACTTACAAAAAATTAAAAAACAATTGAAATTAATAGTAAAATTATATATATATATATATGGGTATAACAAAAAATAAGCAGTGTGAGTAAAAACTGAATAGAAAATGGAGTAAAGGATCAATTTAAGAAAAGAATTATGAGATTAGTAATGGGATAGCTGATTGGTCTGAATTTAAATCCGGGGCTATAGATTTAATATATAGGCTTTCTGATAAAAGCCTAATATCATAAATGGTAAATATGCTAAAGTATTTATTGGCATTAATTTTATTTATTATTACTTGTCAGGAGTGGATCTTACTTAGCGCTTTTCCGAATTCTTCAAGTGAAAAACGATGAAATTCTGTAAGCTCCTCTACCGTGAACTTCGATGTCAGTTTTTAAATCACTGAAAATCTAGTAATTTGCACAGCTTCGTGACTTAATTCTCATATTTTCTCGCATGTCAAAACTCATTTTCTCTCTTTACTGCCTCAGCAAAACCCAAAATGACATCATTGAAAGAGAATAAAGTGGAATTTTTCCCTTTGATGAAAATTCACTTTGTATTTTTGTATTTTTCTGAATATAAAGAAATTGTATTTCATAAACTTACTTTAATATTTCATATTTGTACAATAGAATTCTAAATATACGACTGAAGAATATATATTAACTTACATTAACAATCGTAATTGTTGTTATTTTACCAATTTTACGTTGTGACAAACTAAACTTAAAATCTTATTAAAATTTTATTAAAACAATAATAATATTTCTTTAAGATTCTATATAGGGAAGATTACCTTTAGAATTGATATTGATTTTTACATTGAACGTAATAGACTTTAAAATTAAGAATATTTTATTGCAGATTATCATAGGAAATCTCAATCGATCTTGACATTGGGATTAAAATCAAGTTTGAAATTGACCTTTAAATGACTTCTAATTTTTCATTTCAATAATTAGTACGACGTCACAAACTATAACGGTAACAGGATATTCATCCCTAATTATAAATTAATTACATTACGTTATAGTTAGTTCAGTTTAGTTTCGTTTTAGGCTATTTTATAATACGGGACTGACTGTTCTGGGAAGAATAATCCAAGAACCGTCACTGACACTCAAGTTATAAATTACTATTTATTGTCGCCAGTAACGAGAATTGTTTCACTAATTCTATTTTGCATTTTATTACCCTTAAATAGATCGGTTTTCTTGAAGATTGCGACCATTAAAATTCGGTTTCATTCTGTAACATAAAAGACATTTCATGCAATAAATCAAATTAAATACTCTAACCATAATGAAATTTCAAGTCATTTGTTACGGTTTATGTTAAAACGTAAGAGATTGTCTCGTAATTCTGTTACCACTTTGTGTTTTTAATTAATAAATATGGCTTATGGATTTAAATGGGAATTATTCTTTTTAAGATCCTATAATATCTTTTCGTTTTAAATAAAATTCTAAATGTATGTCTTTTAAAATCCACATGATTTCTTGTACAAAAGCAAAAAGATGTTATAGGACGTAAAAGACAATCTAGATTAAAGTAACAAAGAAAGAATTTGACATTATATTTAATAAGATATGCTTCGAGTTTTGTCCGCGGGGATTGTATCCTAGGAGGTTTTGTCAAGCAATATATACATCATCATAACCTTCGAGCTTATGAACGACAATTAACTAATAAGAAAATAGATTACTTGTTGAACAATTTCAGTCCAACTGCATTATTGATTTTCTTGACTGTTCAAAAGTAGTCGAAACTCTTTGAGGAGTTCGGTGGTCCTGATCTTTTTCTAACGTAACACAACCGGTTTTCGTGAACTCTTCATGTGTTCTTCTACTAGTCAAACGAGCAGGAACATTAAAACGTACATAATTAATTTCGAATATACGTTTAAGATCATCAGAGACTGATAGATCGTAAAGTCAAAGTAAATGCCAATAAGTAAGGTCTAAAAATAATGATAATAGTAAACTTTCTTTTAATAGAAAATATACTCACTAAAGATTACATGAAAATAAAAAAATAAAATAATTTGGTTTCCAAGTTCTTTAAGGTTTGGCAGAAAATCCTCCCCTAAACAAGTCTGAACGCCAAACTGCCAAATTAATATTTGCTAACTTCTGTACTTCTCATTAGTGTCCCCGCAGTTTTAAACTCTACAGAGCATTTGGGTAATGAGTTTTAATTTTTCTGTATAATATATATCTGTTTCACTATATATATTGAATGTATATTAAAATAATTCGCAATGTTACTAAACAGACGGCTGAACTTAAAGTTAATTAAGGCTTTTAAAAAGTTTCATAGATCTCTGAAAGCTTGAAACGCAAAGAGAATATTCCAACCAGATTTAACCAAATTAAGGAACTTATATGCAAGTTTTATAAAAAATGTTCTAAAAGGAAGCTTTACCAATAAGTTATTCAAATACTTATACACTTTTCTACATTAATATTTTTTTCCTAATAATTTATTATGGAATATAACTAATTATAGAAAACTTTAGTTTTGGTAAATTTATGAGATTCGTGGTGTCACATTACTTGTTTTGAAAGCATGGCAGTAATAAATATTACTATAAATTGCTATTGTTAATTAGCTTAATTAAAATGTTAAAAATTCAATGAATATTTTATAAAATATTTTAATTTTAAAATGTTATTTCTTGTACTTTTATAATTAAATTTAAAACAATCATAAAACTACTATTGTCGATAAGTTATTTAGAATGACCTGAAATAGGATATTTTTTGTATTCTGACCACAAAAACATATGAGAATTTTATAATTCATTATATCTATGGAAATCATTAATTGAAATTGATATGAGTTAATGTATACTGTATAAGTTTCTGTTACACGTTCTTTATTTTTTAATAATGTGTTTACTTTTATGTACTCAATTTTTATTTTTATTTGTATAAAATATTGTAACTATCATTAATTGTGAGAATGTCAACAATGTTAATTTTGTTTTACAAAAATATAAATTTGATTGATTTACAATTGTTCTGTTAATTGTTGAGAGAAATTGCCGTGATTGAGTAGTTTGCAAAGATTTCTAAAATCAATTCTTACTCTTCTTCAAGAAATTATCTGAAGAATATCATTACCTAAGTTAGTTTAATTAAACATGATATCATAAATCTACCTATATATAAAAATGAATGTGTGTGTGTGTTTGTCTGCTACAGAAATTGAACTGGGAACATTTACAAAAAATGTAACAACCTTTCGATGCAGAATTTTCAGGAATAGCTAACTCACACAAAATTTTTACCTGGGAAAGTAGGTTACCAAAAAAAATATAAAACTATGAATATAAATAAGTACCAAATCAAAAGAGTTTTTTTCAAGGAATCTAATGGTTTCATTTATTTGAAACAAAAAATTATTTCAAAAGGGAGGGGGGAAGCCTCCCAAAGATTGGAAATAGCTAATGACTTAAAGTTTGGAAATAGCTAAATTTCATTAACAATTTTTCAGACTTTGGCGATAGACAATACATTAGAAAATAGTCTATATTAAATAGAATTTGCTGTTAAATTTTTTCAAATCTCTAAAAGA
>JAJNBT010095174.1:0-12885 GCA_028455955.1 Notopais sp. p TS-2021 | reverse complement strand
CGCCATCAATTGGATTATTAATCAATGTATTATAATATTTTTGTTTTATTATTTACTTCGAGCGGTTAATTAGTTAATTTACTTCGAAAGCGATATTAGTGGATCTTGGCTTTTAACCTATTCAATTAAATACATGAATTTATTTATTAACAATGTAACTACTTGTTATTGACTATATATTATTAAATCATTTGAAGAGATACTTATGACATCTAGGAAAATTGTCGTTTCTTTGCCGATGCAGCATTCAATTTAATGACCGATCGCATATCAATAATGATTTTTATGATGTAAATTATTAATTAATTAACGTTATTAGATTTTAATTTTTATGAAATAAACAATATAAGGTTTATAAAGTCAATCGGATATTAATTACGACAATTTTTATGAAGTGGCCCTTCACTGACATGGCATCAACATCATCTTGATTGGCATTGATTCTGGCGCTACACATTGTCTGGAAACTCGATCGTTATTAATATTTAATAATTTCAATTCAGATTATCAAAATTGCATTATTAATATTATATTGAATATTTCAATGACTTAAGTTAATTTAAGGCGATTCCTGATAGATCAAAGAAGAGATCTTAACTCACGCTATTTTAAAATACTGATTTTTCGAAGGACAAATCCAGCCATCCTCAATTTTGGTATTTGAGCCAATAGGCCAATTTATTAACCATGTAGAAAACAGCATTCAATTTTATATGACTTTTATTTTTGTATGTTTTCTGAATATCTGACATTGTATTATATGTAAGCTTAATTGATCACTGATTAATATTTAAGTTAATATTTCATATTACTCTGCCATTGTCAGTATTATTACACTGCTTAACTGTACATATATATAAACTTTCATATATAAAGGATATTTCTAGAGATATAAAGGGGTATGATGTGTCCTTCATGGAAGAAACTCAAAATATTAAATTTCCTTATTTTTATCTCTGAAAGAAAGTGTGAGGATTTGAAGATTATGTGTGATGATGCCTTTAACCCAATCAGGGATGGCTTGCTGATCAACACAGTTTGAGACATTGCAGACCACGCGACGGACCAACGGGGACATATTTCCGATCTAAGAAAAGGAGACTATCTCTGCACCCACTTCACGGTAATAGAGCCGGTCGTATTTTGTTATTTTCAAGTAACAATAAAGCTGGATGTTTGATTAAATTAACTGAATCATTAGACGTATTTTTATGTCGACTATAAAATCGATCAGAATCGGAATAGACTATTCAAAAATATTGTCCACCAATAGAAAATCTTCAACCGGTGATTAACACCAATCAGAGTCGATTTCCTCAATAAAGTGATTCTTATTCCGATCGAGATAGATTATTTAGGAACAGGAAAATATATACGTCTAATGTCCCCATAGAGATTTTGGAGGAGAGCGAACGCATTTTACATCCACTGGTTATAGGCAGAACAATATTTGACAAATTATAACCTTGCATTCAGGACATTCAATACGGTACATACCTTAATTAAGGCCTGTTTTCGGCTCATGAATCTTCATAAATTGATATTATATTTTTCCTTACAAATTCGTAATAGATTGCAAGTAAAAGCCTTAAACTTTTATATGTAATATTTTCTCGATCTTCCTAAACCCATACGTGTGAGTAAATCTTTGTTTCTCATTGTGGTTTTCGTCTTGGTAAGCCTTCAAACTTGGCTCTAGATGAAATGGAAGATGCATCAATGGTCTATTGACTATATTCTTTCAGCCTGCGAATAACATTTCATGTTAAGGACATTTCAAGGGTATATGGTTCTATGCACTTTGCCTGTTCCATTGATGCGCTTAAATATAATTTACATGTTTAGTTATCCTACATGTACTTTAGGAAGATATATGGGTTGTACCCAACGTATATTGATTGTTTTATTTAATTTTATAAATGAAGTTTCTATATTTTATCCTGAAGATGGACTGAAAGTCTGGAACGTTGGTCTTAATAAAGAGTTTTGTAATATGCTATCTTTACTATTTGGCATTAACTTTATAATTATTGGTATATAATTATGTAGAAAGAGGATACGGTATATATAAAGGGGATCAGCTTCTAACTAATAGCATTGAGAAAAATGTATCGTAATTTTGAACAATATAAACTTCTGGAAACTGACTATTTGTTTTATTTCGGAATATCTGTTCTTCGTCTATGGGACATTCTGTGTTTTTTAATTTTTGTTACCTTCCAGGTGAGTTTCTTAAATACGAAATTTCAAAAACTATTTATCTATCGAAATACATCTAGTTTTGTTATTATGTTTTTTTTATATATTAATCGGTAGTTTAATGTGGAAGGGCAATAAAAGTGTTTCAGATGATAGGCAGATATTTTATTTTTTACTTAAATGTTCTCAGATATTGGAAGTATTATAGAAAGGCTACTCGGCGCCTTTGTGAAATTTCAGAAGATCATATATGGAATTATTCTTGTAAATTACTGTAATATATAGAAAGATATAGGCAACTATATATAATAAATGTCTTTATTCATAATATAATAATGGACGTGACGCTATATTAAACAAGGAATAATTATACTTAAACGAGAGAAATATAATTAAACCTTTATAATTTATATCAAATAAAGTTTAAAATTTCACCTTTACGATTATAATTTTTTTTTATATAATATACTAAGTAAAATATGATTATCACAACCAATCGAAACAAGTATATTCTGAAAAATATGCAATGAAAAATGGGCTAAAGCTTAATCTCTTTATATATATACTCTTTGGTATTATTAAATCATGTACAGCGTTACGACATACACTTTTATTAAGAAATATAACCATTTTATTGATGTGGTACAAAAAGTGCGATATTGCCGACAAGGGTAAGTATTTATTCATTTAAAAGATAAATTGCAGAGATTTTTATTAAACATATGTATTAAATTGTATATAAACATAAGAAATATTGTAATAAAGTTTATATTTCGAACTCTTTCATGTTATTTAGTATTCATTTAGCTATGATATGTGTTTAGAATGCATTAAATAAATAAATTGTATTGATGAATAGAGGTTCAGTGCTCGAAGGCTAGAATTGAATAAGAAAGAGGAGAGCCAATACATATTTTAACATATTTGTTTATACGCATTTAATAAATTGTAAATATGTTAAAATATGTATTGGTTTTCCTCTTCCTTATTGAATAAAATATGCTATTAAAAGTCTTCTTGTCAATATGTTGATCATCGAAATGGTGATAGTCAACTTCAAATTAATTCTTGTTTCTGAAATAAAGCAGAGTCAACAATGGATTGAGATATAAATTGCTCAGATTGTCCATTAAACCTACATGCGAAATACAGAATTGCATCTTGAGTTTATAATGCAAATTGATACCAGGAAAGCTGACCGACAGATCCTGTCGAGTTGTTCCTTCGAGACATGTTCCACTATCAGTTATTTAATTCGAAGTCAGTTCAATCTCGGCATAGTTTGCATGGATCGACGTTTCCTTTGAAGCCTAGTTTGTCATTGGGCAACTATATGATCTCACCAATTAAAATCGGCAATTTCATTACAAGGGCATAATCAGTTCAATTATATTTAATAGTATGGAATTCTTGAGGATTTTTAATTTCAAAGAGCAAATATTTACTTATTTCAATTTTTAATCAATTTTTCCAATATTTAAATTTTGTTATTACGTTATTTAAAAAAATATTCTTATATTGACGTGAAATACACAATTTTAAATCAATCCCCTGGAGAAATTACGTACAGATAGCATGCAGCTTTAATATAAGTTTGCATAATGTATAAGCAATATGCATATACACTACATATAAAATACAACTATATGATGCAAATACTTTTTATCTAACTTGCCTACATACTTCAGTATTCTATGAAATCTTGATTGGCACTTGACAGACAAGTATAAACAAAACAATGAATCAAAGTTAGATTAAAATTCGTTTAGAGAATTTACTGCTCCTGAATTACTTATAATCTAATTATTAATTACCTGTATATCACAATTCCATAAGCACAGAAATAAATAGTAGCGTAGAAATTAAGTTATTAATCAATACAAAGAGAACTGAATTTCAATCATTATTTTCTAGGAAAATAGAGAGTAAGAAAGAAAAACATTTGATATTTGTTCTTATGCAACAAGTATATATGAGTTAAAGTACATCATTGTTACTTAAATAATTATAACATGCGGCATTTTATATATGTGCACTTCCCATCGTCATTTCGTTTCCGTATCAAGTTAATTTATATTCATTTTATGTATAGTACCATAGAATAAACAAAAGAGAAGTAACACTGAGGTTGAAATAAACAAAACACTATTTACGTATGGTGTTATGAAATCGACGACCAAAAGTCACATCTCTATTACTTTACTTACTTATATAGAATCTCACCTGTCAATACCGCAGCCGAGGTGGACCTCCGCTCATTTCTATCTCCTTCATTATTAATAATAATTAATAATTCATATTAAGGAAAATATCGAACTTTTGAAAGAACTTTTTTAATCAATTTATCTTTCAGGATTTTCACAATTTAATTTTCGTAATTCTTCTGTTATTGTCTGCTATCTTTCTGCCAAAACAATTATCACTTTTATTCTTAATTTTTGTTGATAATTCAAAAATGTGAACACTTTGGCAGCAATTAATAAATGTTGATCAGTTATTAAAAATCAATGGTCACTTCAATTTATGATAATTTAATGTTTATCAGCAATGTTGTTGAAGTTAAATATCTAGAAATCAATTAACATAAAGCGTTAATCATTCGATGTATTTGCGTGTGCATTATAAAACCGATTTGGATCGTAATAGACAAGTCTAAAATATTGTCCGCCAATAGAAAACCTTCAATTTCTAACGTCAACCAATGGGAATTGATTCCTTCAAGAAACGATTCTTATTCAGATCGACTATATGATACTGACGAAAATACGCGTAATGATAAATTATAATATTGATTAGGTAATAACGAATTCCAATTCCATAATTTTTTTTACAATACACAATAAATAAACTGAATGCATAGTAGCTTTATATTGTATCTTTCCTTTTGTTAATACCAAATTGTCCGGCAAATTACTGAGAAATCCTGGCTTTGAAGCTTTACTCACTGAAGATTTTTATACTAATCTAACATAAAAATCTATTCTAAACAGTCCAAATCTTGTAATGTTAATATTTTAATGAGAAATAATTTATGGACAAAAATGTTACAATATATAATTAAATAAATACTGCAAAGATTTATATTTACAAAATAATTGTCACTTTGCATAATAATGTCGAGGCTATTGGAAAATTTGGTTAGTTACACGTTGTGTTTTAATAATAATGATTCAAAATTATTTCTTAATTAATAAATTTAGAATCAGTAATATTTATCTGTTATACAATTAGCAAAATAATTTTAGATGATACTACATTTTTATGAAAGAAACTAAACAACTGTCATGAAATATTTTAACGTTTACTTTTGACATGTTGTACACATAAATATAACTTATGTCAAATATCACTTACATACATTATTCAATGCCATGTTTCTAGTTCTACAGGCATTACTTTACAACATGAAACTCTTAAACTACGTTAAAAATTACGATTAGAGTCATATCTTCTCTCTTACTGCAATCGAATTTATGTGCAGTTCGGTAGTAGGAAACACTTTTTACATAAATTATTTAAAGTAATCAAAATGTGATATTTACATGTTGAGAAAATACAAATATGAACTTTAAATCATTTCATTCGATTACAGTGTATAAGAGAGAAGATATGACTCTAATGGTATTTATTAACGTACTTTGAGAGTAGCATGTTGTAAATTAGAAACCTGGCATTGAATAATTTATATTTGTGATATTTCTTCTTCTTACTGCAATCGATTTATGCGCAGTTCGGCAGTACCGAATAGCAGGGAATTCATTATATATAAATTATTGAAAGAAATCAAAATGTGACATTTACATGTTGAGAACATAAATATTAACTTTAAGTACTTACTCAGGAATTAAACAATGATTATTATGTTAATCATCTATAAAAAAAATGACCTAGCGTCCTTTACGAATTATACAAGTAAATTACTTACAGTTTTTATATTTATCATTCAATTTAATCGCGATCATCTGACTGACATTCTAATGTAAATATTCATGAAAAGCATGCGGATAAATTATATATATAATCATATTTACAGTTTTATATTTTCCTGCGTTCTAGCTTTCGACCGGCCTTAGTCCGTTCTGGTTTTTCAAATTGAGTTCCCTATAAACAAAAAAAAACCTATAGACGGTCTTTATAACCGCTAAATGGAATCATCGCCCGCAGTGCTTAACGGTGGCGTTTAGTCGAGCATTCTTTGGAGATGTAGGAAGAGAAGTTAATCCGTTGTCTCAGGTGGTTCCACTCTTGTATCAATTTCACCCGAATTAATTTTTTTTGTCCTAAGTGACTAATTACAAACAAAACTACCTTCTTTTCCTTCAATCACCCTTTGCCAGCCATTAAACCTTTATCAATGTCGGTAAATTAATTACTTTCTAAACCGTGGATAAATTTTTAATTTTACTTTACTTTCATAAATATAAACGCTATGTTTAAACGATGAAATCAAATCAATGAATCTTAAAATAAACAAAATCAATGAAATTCCAATTTAATCCGACTATCCTTCCCGTCGAGTCCGTTACCATCTTTAGTTGAAGAATTTAAGATGACAAAATATATGAAAGTGATGATAAATAGAACTTCAGTTTGATGATAAACTGTTGGGAAATGTAACTCGTAATGATGGCCAAAACTTTCACTGGACACTTATTTTTATAAACAGTTCTAATTACAAATTCCATACAAACTAGATCACAAGGCACCGTATAATCACAATATCGATATAAATTAATGACTATATAAAAATAGAAATAGAAATAGAAACTTAAATTTGGTTTGCACAATATAAAAATGGTGCAAGAACCACCGTCACAAACTTACTTGTCGGTTCACTTTAAACTTTCGATTAATAAATATTTACTAAACTTGATCATCATAAATATCTTGTTAATCAAAATTATTTAAAAGCAACTGGACCAATAATGAACTTGTAAGATTTCTGATATATATATTATAGCAATAACTTCTTACATATATATACAATTAATAATAATACAATGACAATTAGTAATATATATATATCAACTTGAACAAATTGAAATTACGATAAATTATATTATTGAAGATTATTAATTCACAACTTGAACCCAAATGTGCATTAAAATGAACTAAATCTTCTAACTGAAATCATACACAGATGTAAAATATTTTCTAGTTTTCACATTTAATTATTTTTAATAATATTGAAAATATCTAAATTCTATAAAAATTTAAATCAAAAAGCAGACGAAGTATAAATGTACTCTATCGCAATGTAAATATTGCATTGCCAACTGTACTTTAGTTGATTAATGAACTGGTTATATTTTTTTAAATTAGCAAATGTTGAAGAGACAATTGTTTTCAATAAGTAGGAAGTCATTATATATTGACTAGTCTGAGAAAATTTTATTAAAATGTTTTTTACCTGGCATGTAATATAAAAATGTAGAAGGCCATTTTTGATGAGACTTTTGAACTTCATTACTTTATATTCAAATATAACCCAATTTATAAATGATACTTCTCTTTTATGGACGAATGGATAGGGAACTAGACTCAAGTTGAATGTGTTAATGGACTGTGGTTCTAGCCCAACAAGGATCCTTCTTTATAATACAAAAGTAAGTGTTGAAAACTATTCTTAAACTGTTTTTTATGATTAATAATATTATCCAAAATTAGTATATAATACAAAATATGGAAGGTGGTACCAAATTTAACAATCCCGCAATCCTACTGTATTTCCCGCAGAAAAAATGCCACTCTTTGAAAGTGAAAATGATCCTCTCATACGCGCTCGGTCAAGCCAGTAAATCTAGTTTTAATCATTGAATTGAAAAATTTATAACATAAAATTCATTGATTTCTCTACTTAATATAATAAGAAACTTTTATTAATTTCATTATTTCTATTATTTTAATGCAGCAAAAGCATAGATCAAATAATTACAGTAAATAAAACTGCAACATTATTTTAATTATATCTCATCAGTATACATAAGGTTCATTATGTTCACTACTTAAGATTAATAACTGAAATTAATTAAATAGATCTATGTGATCAATGCTATATCCAACTATATATTATAAAATTAATATATTTATTTATATAATACTTATATATATATGGAAATGAAATTGATAAAATATAAGGTATGTTGCTGATATTACATTAGTGGCCGTCTCAGATGACCTATTACTCCTTGAAACTGAAACCAATACAATTCTAATTAAATTGTACAAGTGGTGTAATTACAATAAACTGTCACTCAATGTATCTAAGACTAAGGCAATATTATTTTCAAATTGTGGAGGTGTCGCTCGCTCTTTTAATTATTGCCAATTATGTACTTGTTGAATATGTTAAAAAAATGTAATGTCTGGATGTGTTTTTTGATAATAAATTGAAGTTTAAGCCATATAGGTTATCTTTGTGGAAGTGCTTCCAAATATTGTAACATAACATACAGGCTTAGTAGTTTCGTACTGTATTACTGTTTGGGGTGGTTCACTGATTTGTTCCCGTGGTGAACGAAAACTTGAATCGCTTCAGAGAAGGATCATTAAAATTATTTATTGCAGGTTTTCAAATTTTAAAAAGGTATGAAATTTTAGAGATTAAACATATTTACAGATATCGAGTGGAATCACTCATGTTGAAGATTAATTATTTTCGTGGCATACTTGAATGGGAGTATAAAAATTATTTGTTTATTTTTATAACTAAGTTAGCGTATGTAACATTTAATGGTTTATTTTAATTTTTTTTAATAAATATTTCTCTCACTCTCGGTATCTCCAAGGTGAGATTCACATATTACTTGGTAATTATTAAAAATATTTATATTTTACTTTATTCTTGTTTTTAATATAAATTTTAACTTGTAGACCACTGAATAAAATATTCCTCCTAACGATATAGAGTGTAAATCCGAAACTCATTATCCCAAAATAGAAATTGGATGATATAATTAAATCCTTCTACTCCTTCGTTAATGACATACCATTTTGATAACGTATAAATTAAATTGGCCTTCATCAAATTTCTTAAGATTCATTAATTTTCTAATGTAGTCAAATTACGAAACAAAAACTGAATAATCAGTTAATGTCATTAATTAATAATTATAATCATAGAAATGAGTAATTCATTTTCCATAAATGATAGTAGTTAATGGCTAGGGAATATTATAAATTGGTTGCTTTCATTTTTAATCCATATTTTTATTACACTTATAAATAAAATTCCAATAAAAAAGCACTTTAGCGATCGGCAAAATAGGTGCAATGATGAATTTTTAATTACAGCAACAATTTTTTTGCAAACTAAATGAAAATTTAATTGAGCGAACATTCAATTTATTTAAAATATTCAATAAAACTCTGACATTTTCGTACAGAAGTTTCATAATATAAACATATTTTTTCATTCTAGGGTGAAATAGATTATGTACTGTAGCTTTTTAACCACGACTATATAAAATCCTTTAATCAATTTGCATTTAAATGAGATAAATTCAATTTAATGAATAAATTTACAATTAATTGTATAAATCTCCTTTAATTTCTAACCGATTAATGTTTTTTCGTAAAATGTTTCACTAAGACAAATGATTTTTCTGAAACAAAAGATAAATTATGACCTGTCTTCGAACCATTCTTTTATAAATCCTTTAAACTTTGTCGTATTTGACTATTCTCACGTTTCTCTTGCAATGTCGTCGATATGAATAACACGATTGATTTGATACTTCCTGATTTCTATTATTATTGGAAATTATGTTGACTCAAATGAATATTTAATGCCTTAAATTATTATATATAATTTACCTATATTTAGAAACTGTCTAAAAATGCACTTAAGGTTTGATTGACGCATATACAGTATATACAAGGTAAGTTGCTTCAATCATATTCCAATCTATGTTCTAACTTACACATTGAGATTTTGTTTTGTCAATGACATTGAACTATAAAAGTTATCTAATAATATTATTTACTTATTACATTTCATTTTTTTTTTTAAGTATTTGCTGCATATAATATTAAATCAACTAAACATTAAAATAAGTGATAATAGGTTAGGTAACGTTAGGTTAGGTTAGGTTAGGATAGATTAATTAAGGTTCGATTAGGTTAGATTTCGTTAGTTTAAGTTAGTTTAAATTAGGTAAAATAAATTGAGTTTGAAAAGTAATTTTTGTAAAAATGAAAAATACTTGTAATAACGAATATTATTTAGATAATTTTTAAATTTAGATTGTTTCAAAGTTTCTGTAAGAATATATCTTGTTTCCTAACTAGAAAACTTGAGGATTTAAAAAAATCTCAATGCAACTACTCGAACTTTTTTTACTGCAATATTTCAAAAGATATTAACTTTTACTCAAATACTTTAAACTTCAGGTTTTTCTAATCTAAATATGGACAATATGTCCTCTCAATGGACAATTCAAACTGTTCTTTGAACAATAAGTTGAATGTATATTTTGTCCTTTGTGTTCCAATTTGGAAAGGCGAATGGAAAGAACTTGAATGAACGTTTGTCAATAATAGAAATAGGAATTGGTTTAGTCGAGTATAAAGGATCGATCTAGAATCTTTTTCGTTTTTAAAACTTCATCTGATGACAATATATAGTCATGTATTTGGTTCTATTAACCATACTGTTGTATCGATAACCCGTGGATTCTCAATTGGTATCTAAAACTTACACATATTGTCCATTATATAGATTAAATGTATATAGGCAACTACCGGAATATACGAATACAAAATAAAAATATAATATACATCCATTTTATATGTGTCTAATAATATTTTTATTAACATTTCAAAATAGAAAAACTTTTACGTACTGCCATGCATTTTTTTTATATCGAATTACTATATGATATTGTGTTATATAAATAAGGAAATATATTTCTGGACTGGGAAGTAGATTTCTAGGTTCTTAACGATGATTATATAGTCCTTATATAGGTTATTTTAGGTTAGGTAAAATAATTATTAAATAACTTCTTCAAAGTGATTTAATTAAAAATTAACTATAGCTATACAAACATTATGATAAACATTATCATTATTAGATTACTGTTATATAGAATTGTTAGTTTAACAAAATGGTTTATATTTATTATTGTGGATATATTGATCTCCCCCAGAAAAATATCTACCTAGAATAATATCCTCACTAGGACAATAGCCCCAAAATAAAATATTTTAAAAGGAAGGAAAGAAGATTAGGTTAGGGTTAGGTTAGGTTATATTAAGTTATATTAAGTTATATTTGGTTAGGTAAGGTCATGTTGATTAGATTATAAATTAAATAAATCAAAAATAGTACAAATTAAATAAATAACTCATACCAAATTGATATCATGAAAATGTCCCGCAAGCTATATTGATTTTTTCTACAGGAAATTCAATTTTCAAATAATTTTTATTTATCTTCAATGAAATTCATTCTAGAAAAAAACCAGATCATTCTCAAGTTCACCGCAAACAAGTAGAGTTTGGTTTTCACAGAGGGCGTGTCCCCTTTTTATGATTGGGGTCATATTTCACTTTGCATAAGTCTGGTCCGGTTAATATGAAAAAAAAACTGTCAACAATTATAAATATAGATTGTTGTTATCTTGTCAATTATGTTGTATTTGTCAATATATCTTACCTAGATAATCTTGTATCATAAATATGTTAGCCAAATTCTTGTAGTTACATTATAGTATAATGCTATATATGTGAGATGTTGCTTAAATATATTTTTTAATACTGTATATCCGGTAAAAATATTTTATATTTGATTTTGATATTTTGTTTTATAATTTCCGACGTCAGATTCATTGATGATTAAAGGTTTTGGTTTTAAGAATTTTTATTGCCACGATCAACAATTGAGCTTGGAAAATTATTATTGATCAACATTTAATTTTTTTTTAGTAAAACTGATGAAGAAGAACAAATTTATTAATCCTTCTTTGTAACTGAGACGACAGATAATATCATATTTTAAACAATCTCCATTATTAGTTTATCTTATAAAAATTGTACCTAGTCACTTTAAATCTTATTTCCCTGAAAATTTAGAATTTAATCTTTTTCTATTTGATATGTAAATTTGAGACATGAATTTACTTCAAATTTCTATTTGATTTCTTTAATACAATCTTTTTTATCATTAGTGTCTTTAAAAAGATCTAAGATCTTTAGATCCTTGGAATCGTCTATATAAAAGAGAAGATACTCCGCATCAACCTGAAAGATAAGGGCATTATCTGAAGATTTAATGTTACGAAATATTATATACTATAAAAATGGACAGCTTCATCGAAGTCAATTGTATGAAATAAGGTTATAAACATCCATTGACGTTCTTTTGTGCTGCTCAATAATAATCGAAATTAATTTTGATGAAAAAATAATATGCAAGTCTAATATGGCAAGATAAAAAACAAACACTAAATATCTCAATGTATAGTTCTGATGTCCTATTATACACACACCATTCTGTATTCTGTATAATACATTCAACGGTCTCCAACCTGTTGAGCTCCGCAAGCAAAATATAGGAAGCAATACATCTGCGGGTAACTATTAGCTTAGACAAATAATTTGTATAATTTAAATACTGTAATGGAATCCAACTGTCCCTGCCTATAAGTCAGGTTATCAGGTTGAGTGAAACACTTCAATTAACTT
>JAJNBT010094784.1:0-10876 GCA_028455955.1 Notopais sp. p TS-2021 | reverse complement strand
CTTTCAATTGAGTCATGTAATTTTTAATTATTACTATTACACATCCTATCTAAATGGAAAGATATCATAAGCTATCAAGGCTATTTTGAAAATATCAAATCAAATTCTTAAAATTATTATTACTGAAAATAGCATTTATGAAAAACATTTTATGTATGTTGCAAGTTGTAGTTTATATACGTATCTCATGAAACAATTGCTTATAAAGAGAATTATTTCATAATAGTTTAAAATCAACAGAATAACAATGAATTTTGCATACGAATTCAACATCTTTGAATGGTTTGCAGTTCTTTGAACGAGTAAAACACAAGACAAGATACAGTTAATTATTACAGGGTTATGTAGTAAGGAGCCTGTAGAAAAATGTTGGGCTTTGCCTTATTGTCATATGTAAATATATATTTTTTGTAATTTATGTAAATAAAATAAAAAAGGGGTTGCATTATGTATTTCAAAAGAAACTCAATTGCTATTCATAATTTTATCCTTTTTAAGAATTAGTCATATATTTAACGTGTAATTTAAAGGTGGAGTCTTTTGTTTGTAGGTTTTATAAAATGAAACTTTGAATGGTAAATAATCGCAGGTTTACTCTACGTTTTGTATAAAATTTAGAACATGTTTGTAGAATCTTCAATATATTGAAGAGATTATCTTGCGTAAACTTAGTAACATTCGTGCTACAAAGAATCATATTTTTATAAATTAAATCATGTAGAGACTTCTATAAACTAAAACTTCGTGACTGATGTCTAGTGCCGCGTTGCTTTAGCTTTTAACTCAAGTCTATATATATATATAATTAAGGTGTGTTAAATAGAAACTGCGCTTAATGTTAGTCAATAATTGTATATTATCATAATTCTTTTCATTAAATTATACCAAGGTCTTAAGCCGTCTGAATTAGTGAACTGAAAAAAGTATTGAGTTTTGTTTTCAAAATAGGACAGGTTTAATTTAAGATTTCATGTAAAAGAGTTTAATTTCCGTACTATCAAAAATCGCTTTATTTCCTTGCCATTAAATTGGATGATATTTCAGAATGCAATTTAAAATAGTTGATCAGCCGAGGGATATTTCAGACTTCTAATCGTTCATCATTAGGATGAATTATTTACTTTAGACAATCAATGTAACTAATGAGTATTTTTATCTCAAGTACTGTATTTACAAATATTTTATATGATTTATTAATCATATAACTTCTTATTTGACTAATATACTGGTGAATTTGTAGAGATATTTTAAAAACTCATTTTTGCTTTATAATATAAATATATATATATTTTTGAGGTGTTCAATATGATCAATACGAGGGTCGAAAATAATGAAGGATAAATATTTTCTCAAAATACTTACAGTAATGCAATTATAATAATTAATTATACATGTGAGAAACTGTAACTTTAAATTAAAAAAATATGAACCTCAACTTTTTTAAGCTTTCCAATTTTTTTTATCAGTAAACAGACCAATTGTGTTATTTTTGGTGTTTGCATTTTGACCACTACAGAAAACCTGTTTACAATATGATGAAGTAGGAATTTACGTAAAAATTATACCGAATATGTACATGGAAAAGCTTTAAATGAAAGTCTGTTGTAAAATTGCGTTGCTTCGAAGGAGATTTATATACATATCTACTATATATATATATGTAAGCATTAAATGTTTGACATTAAATCTATAAAGACCTTTTAGCAATCCATATATTAAATATCATTAATAGCTTTCTAAGAGATGACATGACTTTTATAACGAGTACGCGACCTTGAACGTGTAAGATAATGATTAATAAAAAGTATGCCTCGGGAAAGGGCAATCAACGGAATACAAATATAGGACATAATAAAAGAAATATATGGGTATTATCAACGAATCTTTTCTGTCCAAGGTTCTGTCAAATTAATTAAATTAGATTGGTCTGATTTCGAAATTAGTTAACAAATTAGAAACTTCGGATGGTTTCAACTTTAAATATAGTTGATATTTAATCGCAAATTTTAGTTTGACCATTCTACAGTAAAAAGAAGTAAATTTGATTTGAATTCAAATTATTTTCGTTTTTAATACGTTAAATAAACCGAGGTGAACTTTGGTTAACAAAATTGGAAGGGACACTTTTTATTTCATAGGAGATCGAAGAGCTCGCCTCAAACTGAAAATATCACAACGAAGTTTATAAAATACATTAGAAAAATGGTCAGTCATTGATGACAAATCTCAAAATTACTCATGTGACAATTTGATTGTGCTACGTTAATATATATAATTTCCTATAAACTGCTATTAATTATTTAATGATGAACCTGCGAGTAATACACCAATATCCAAATTATTTCCAAAACAATTATAGGAATGCAAAGAAGAAAACTATGTACATATTTACAATCTGAATTTCTATGACCACACAGTTTACCAAGTCTCATTAGAATAGAAATTAAATCTCTTTTCTATAAATTACCCACAATAATTAAAAGCTCCTTTCTTTAAGCTTATTACCTATACAGTATATTATATCCGCGGTAAGCCTAAAACAATTAGCTTCGTCATTTACTTAAAAAACAAAGATGAGTAGTTTACCTTGACTTTCGAAATGTAATAAAAAAAACAAATAATAAATACGATTTGTAACAGAAAAATATTTGTTGAATAAAACCACAATTATAAATATTCTAAACCTTTAATTGTTTATACAAGATCCAATACTTCGAAAAATCAAAGCCTATCATTACGTTTACTGAAACAAGTTGTTATTGATAATGAATATAAACTACTGTAAAGTATAGAAATAAATGATGGTATTGCAAGATAATTTATAAAAAGTAAACAATGGGCATTCCAAATTAATTCACATAGACATATATTAGATAGAAAAGTGAATCAACAAGAGAATATATTGCAATTAGACCATAAGTTAAGGAAAATAAAAAAATATTGTTATAATTTTTAAGAGAAATTACAATTATAAGAAATAATAGTTTGTTCATTTCAAGAATGAACACATTTAAATATTAAAATAGAATATTTTACGATATGATTTAAGATTTAATAAACAAACTTGGTCAATAAAATAAGCTATCAATTACGGTAATGATGGGCCAATATCAAAATTGTCAACCGAAATTATCTCGATACCGATATATATATATAATAATAAATTAATAATTTCCTATGGAATTATTGAAATACAAAAAATGTACGCATAAATCATATGCGCGCGTACGTACAAAAAAGGTGGTATTAAAAATATGTGTATTTTTCATGGCATTTGAAAATTCGTTTTAAATTTTATATAACTGCCAGTTATAGCTTTTTAATTTCTTAAAATATCGGCATTTTTTCTCGATAACGATATCGTATATCGGCAAATCACCACTACTATCAATAGTTGTATCGAGTTACGGCACACAAATAAAATTTCGGACTGATATCTTTGATTAATAAAATTAAGTATATACCTATATAATTCTAATTTAAAATCAACTTTTTTATTTAAAAGAAAAACTAACAGAAAACCTTTCTCTACTGTAAACTAGTTGATTATTATAGAAAACTGTCATAAGAAAAACAAATTTGTTGATAGATAAACACTATTAAACAAAGCTGTTTAATATTCAAGTCGGGTTAACTTTCACAGATCTTGTCATACTTGTAACGCGTTTAATTGCTAACTTGTTACAGTACCCGTAGGTAGATTCACCACTTATAAAAATAAGAGTTTAGTAATTAAAATTAACGGCTTAGTAAATAGTTTAAAAAAATAAATGTGTGAAAACGTAAATAGATTATTACGACCTCATTGGTACTTTAATTACAGTATAAATAATTATAAATAAATTGTATTATTACATATAAAACTTTCCACTTAAATATAAATCCCATTTAGTACACCACTACCGTACCTATATATAAAAGTAATAAATATATACACGGTAGATGTGGTACGATGTACAAATACTAACGTTACGTCCAGTAGGCATGCGATACTGTACGGTACCGGTACTCTTTTAACATGTTTTTAAAAATATCACCTTAAAATTAATGAGGGAATTATTTTAGTTTAATATATATATTCATCTAATACTTCAGAAAAATAAAAATAGCTAAATCTAGATTAAGTCTTAAAAAATAAAGATACAATCATTTGGCTTTGTATGTGAAGTAAAGGCAATATATATATATTGAAATATAAAACCCCTAGCTGTCACAAATTTTCTTTTTATGTACATTATGTACTTCCGTAGTTTTTATCTTAATTATAAGACAAAAAAGTTGCACAGGCGTACGAAAACATTAAGTTGTTAATATTCATAGTGTTAAAACTAGACTACAAAAAGGGAAAGGGAAATTTGTCGCAAGCTAATAATTAATATAAGAAAGTGATTATTTGTGCAATATGTAAGAAATTCAATCATAAAATCAAGACATTTTTCTGTGATACCAGTTAAAATATATCATGTGGTATATAAACGAAATTAAAAAAATGTGAAATAAATAAAATTTGATTATAAAAATTGTACTAGTTGATTCGTATTTAAATGAAACTTTGTTATTAAAGAATAATTATCGTCCAAAAATATTGAAATAGAATTGCGTACCCGTCTGACCCTGAATACCAACCAGTCTCAGAATTGACAAGAACTCCATTCAAAAAATAAATGGAAAATATTATCTGAAGAAGAATCCGAAGTTGCTACTTCACCTGCTCACAATACAAAATCTAGAGAAAATAACTATAATTCCAGCAAATAAATCTAACTTCCAAATTTACAATAGTCCTAGAAATAATATAACGAACAAACTCATATTTTTCAAAATCATACCGGTATTGTTTCTTTCCTTATGACGATTAAGTCAATAGTGTAATAATAATAGAGTAATACTGTAAAACAGCAATAAATATATTTTCGAAATAAATATTGTGATCGATCACAACTATAGAAATTTAATTTTTTTAAGATGAAGAATCGAATGTCGATGAAAAACAAACAAATTTGTTAGCTCAATAGAGACCAACTACTGGTAGTGATTATGAGACAAATGACAATCTAATAATAATTCACAAAATACAAAACTCAGAATATGTGAAAGAAGAAAAATTTAGACAAATAGGATTACTAGATCTTTCCCCTTATGAATAATGTGAATGGCAAATTTGTTTCTAACATTCATTATTTTTAAGTTAATAGAGACATTTTTATATTAAGAAAATAATGTTGAACAAAAAACAAAATATCGTTAGATATATTTATACCAGGTGGTAAATGATTTTCTTTCAAAGTTTTAACATTTTACACAAGGGAAAGAACACTTTCTTTTAAGATAAATAGAATAAAATAGGAGGACGTATAAATAACAACATAAAAGTATGAGAATGAACCGATCATGTGTAATTGGTTTGCAGAATTGCGAGTACTACCTCACCTCACTCAAGGCGAGGTAATCGTCATGAGGTTGATGCAGGTTCATTCGTCTATATAAATGAATTTTCATACGAGACTAATAGTTAATAGACCTGTCACACAAAGTATGATGACGGCGAAAAAAGTTGAAGATAATTGAAATAATTCTGAAAAATTTCAACAAATAAAACGGGAGTAATTGTAGATTATATTTCAAATCAATTGATCAGGAATGTCAAAAATGCGGCCCTATGATCTCTAATAAATAAATAATAGAATTACAGTATTACAAAACACAAAATTGTCATACTGTTCTAAATAAATGTGTATGAAACTAAGATAATATGAAATTTACATAAATTTCAAGAAGAAAAAAGATCTATATATGTCAGTAGTGAAAATATTCTTAATCTGAATATGGCCTTCAGGTACAAACGAGTTTGACATCCGTAGTCTAGAAGAAAATGTATTTCTTCCAAAACTTGGTGAAATCTAAAAATTGAAATCTAGAAAATTATGAAAGACACGAAACATAAACCTATACCGGAGGACCATGTTAATAGGATGAAAAAAGCACGCGGTCTGAAATATAATATCTCCGAAAATACGAGACAGATAACTTAAATTTTAATCACATTCTATAGGAATTTTTTTTGTGGGTTTTCTAGAACATCTCTCCGGTCATTTTTTGTAGTCCATTTTGGCTAATATTATAACCGGGGACGTGTTCCCTAACTAAATAGATTTATTTGATGAGAGTTAATGAGAAGCGCCTTTAGAGAGGCTCAAATTCGTGACCTTCGAGATGCAAAAGACAAGCACGCTGTCCTCAGGTTTTCTCTCATAAAATTATCAGGATATTTAACATTTCAGTGCTTGCTTTTTTGGGATCACAGTATATACGCCACTGATAATAATAACATAACCGACCTCAAAGGTTGACTGTATATAATAGGAGACGAACGTAAAAATATATACGGTATATATATATATATAGCACAAAAAGAAAAAACTTTCTTCAATTTCTAAAAAGACACAAAAAGAAATAACTTTCTTCAATTTCTAAAGATACAAAAAGAAAAACCTTTCATCAATTTCGAAAAAGAATATTTAGCTTGATTATAATCTGAAAGTTAGGAATAATATACAGTTATACACTATACAGTACGGTACATTACACACTCAATTATTTGGAAGAAGTGTTCTGCATTATGGTTGCAGATCAGTTAGGATTTGAAATAAGTTGTTTTTAGTCTTGTTTAACAATATCAAGTTTCATCAATTGGGTGAAGTATATTTACATTAAGTTATCCAGTTCAGTCATATAAAGGAAACTTAAGAATATCATTGGCATACAAATGGTCGTAGAAATTATTATGACAAATTTTTGTGCAATGAGCTCTCTCAGGATCATTCAAAAGATAGCAGTCCAACGACAGTGATTAGGTATTTAAGGGGAGCTAAATACTTTATTCTTTCAGAAATACTATAACGAGGGCTATCTTCAAAACTATTAATAACCTATCAGAAATGTACATACAATAACTTGAATCGACAGTACCTACTTAATAAACTAAAATGATATGCAGATAAAAGTACTTATAGCACATTCTATATTAGACAATGTTTATAGGAATGTTTTAAATACAAATACGGTACTATAAATTAAAATAAAAAATAGATTCCATAATAAGCTAAAGCAATTAGTATTCATTGATAGAATATCGGACGAAATAATATTTCTAGACCTCTAGTCTCGTTGATAATATGTGAAGTTTGCAAATTTAAAATAATATATATACATGATTATATTCTTCTAAAGTAATAATAATGTCAATCTATCTATTTTTATAATATATATTTTTAGTTTTTATCAATTGTAATATGATTCATAATACTCAACTTATTGAATACGGTACGAAATCATATTACCCTTATAGCTAACTTCTTTTAAAATTTCTTACATAATTTTGATTAATAGATTTTTTGTAGGGAGGCATTTATCTCCGTCCATTAATTGATTCGATAACAATGTGACTTATCATTTAAACATCAGGTATATACCTAATTTAACACTAATAAGCGCTCGCTATTTAAATGTTGCCTGGTTGCTGAGAGTTTTACTCCGTACCAGTCGCAGTACAATAGATGAAATCAAAAAATAATTTCTTTATTGTAATTCTTTTTTATGATATACATTTTTCTTCTTCTTCTGTAGGAAATTCTATAACTATATTTGTAAATTATTCAATGTATATACATATATATAATATTACGTTACTTACAACCTTAAAGTTAAAGAAAAAGAGTCCTTTAAAGTTTAAAGGGCATTCAAATTTACGAGAGGCGTTGATATATAGAGTAATTATTATATATATCCTTATATAAGTAGCAACAAGATTATTAAAGACGAGATTGGTTTGATTCGAGGTGGTGCTTGAATGGACGGAGTTTCATATTTAGGTTTTTAAAATCAACATAGAGTACTACCTAATTAAAGACATTTTGGATAAATATTTTGTACGGTTTTGTGGCCTACCGTAAATACAGATAGATATTAATTATAGGCACACATTCTCTTCATTCTCGGATTTTATCTGTTTTGTGAAGGCACTTCTTCAAGCTTTCTTAGAACGACCTGTAATAAAAGAAGAAAAAAATCAATATCTACACCATATGATTAATTGAAAATGATTTCTGTGAGGAAGCAATATAGACGACTATTGTACCTTATACCGGTACATAAATATACATTTCATAATAGGTTAGGTACATTAATTACACTGTATGTCCTAGTAATGTGGAAGCACCATCATATCGAGATATATTATTGATCACTTACGTTACACATTTGTCTCAAAATGGCTTTCTCTCCATCGGCCAAAGTGGGATCATTTTGATGATTATTCAGTTGGATGGCATATGATGATGGCACATGATTGGCGGATTGGGAATTTTGGTTGCTCATGATAGGCGGATACGAGGAGATGTTAGGAGTGTGCTGCAGTAGATTTGGAGGAGGTGGAGGAAGAGATTCAAGCTGCTCTTGGACTTCGAGGACCCGCATAGCTGCGGCAATCGCCGAAGGTCGATTTACGGAGGCGGGAGGAGGAAGGGCCAGTTCTTCATCACCATCAGCTAAAAAAGTAAAAGATCATTTTGATAATACGATCAACATTAAAAAAATTAATCATTATCAATAAGGTTTGCAATAATTTAGTTGGTAAATCAAATTCTTCCAAAAGTTAATTATCTATGCAATTGACAACAATTTTATATAATAAAACTAATGACCAGAAAGTAAATTGCATAATTTTTCTAACCTTAGCTATGAATGATCGAAAATGTCACTTACTTGAGTTGAGGGGTCCACTGCCCCCAATTCCTAATCCCAAAGCCCTCATTTGATGAACGAGTGAATATGGAGGTGGTTGGGGGGGTCTTTTGATTTCTTTTTCCCCTTCAAATTGATTAAATCTTTCTTCTTTGGTTAAATCCTCTGATAATTGTTGCTTCTCAGTTTCCAGAAGCAAGATTCTTGCTTCCAATGAACGAATGTAAGACAAAACTTGATCTGTAAATCACAAATAATTCAATATTACAAGAAGTGGTACGTAGATCTAGTAATACCGTATCATTTGTGGCTTCTGCTTCACAAAGGGAGAGGTTAATTGAATACCAATCAATATTTATCAACAAGTAGTTACAATTGAAGGTCAATAACTTGATAAGTCTTTACTAATTATTTCAATATATTAAATTGATTTAATGGACTAAAAACATGATTTCAGCAGGTCAATAAACACTCTGATTATAATTATCTATTAATGAGGAACTATTCTGAAAATTGTTTAAAAATAATCCAGCTAAAATCGAGGCTTCAGATCTCCCGTACAATTCATGAGATTTAAATGATATTTACCACTAAAAGCTGAACGACTGCCGACACCATTATCTTGCAACAGAAATTCTCTCGATGAAGATCTAGAAAGAGGTATTTCAGAAGGTGTCTGCTGTATGGTGGACAGAGGTATTGATTGTAACGAAGGTTCGTCGGCATTAGTAGAGGATGAAGAACCGTCTCCATCATCACGTGCAGACAATGGATGGCCGCAATGAGCACAAGTGGCACTACTTCTCTCTTCATCTAAATATAAGCACAATTCCTACGCAAAAATCATGTTGTATTAAATACTGGTCACTGTATTCTTTTTAGTTTAAACTATTTTTATTGGTAACATAACAGCAACATTTAGTAATTGAATCTTTTTATTTAGTTTTAGGAATAATACAATCAGAATTAAATTAAGCTGTGGATTTTAGGCATAGTTGTGTTAAAGAAATCATCAACTTTTATTTATATCTAAAAAGCTTCACTCTATTGAAACTTCTTTGTTATATTGCTGAAACCAAGATACCCGGTACCGGTATATAATTTACTGGAACAAATCATCACAGCACCATACAAAATTGAATTGACTAATAAGTATTAAGTAACTGTAGTTACTTGTTAGAAAACAACATTAAAAATTATCAGTAACAATTGCAAGAACTCTTAGTAGTGATGTACCGGTTCCAAATTGGGTTATTAATAACTTACCATTTAAAAAAACTGGACAGGATATTCAAATAAAATGTATGAAATATTAAGGAATATACCAAAAGCATATTATACAGCAGTTATCATGCTATTTTTAGTATTTATATTGGATTTTATTCATTATAAATAAGGTACTTGTTTAAAAGAAATTTAGAATCAATTAATTTAATATTATTTACCAGTAGTCTAAATTTGTAGACAAAATTAATTAAAGCTAAAATTGGCCGTGTAAACTGAACAAAGGGTGGTTATGTGTAAACTGTGTTAAAGTGAAAACGTGTGAACCGAAACCGCATAAACCAGGAGTTACCTGTATTACATTTTAAAATGTACAGTACCGTGTATATGTTGTATATAACATTTCAGCAATGTTCCATATAGGTAGTCATTCTATATGAAATTCAGTTTTGGATAAGCTATACGTACAGTACCGTATATTCCAAACAATGAGTTTAATGAAATACTTCTCACTGGTTGATGCTACTTTAGGTTACGGTACTGGAATATTTCATTCGCTATAATAAATTCATAATATATCTAGTGGAAGAAATACATAAATTGAAAATCACTGAACCATATAAATATATGTCAATGTAGACAAAATTAATTACTGTAGATATGTTCTGGAAAAAATAGGGTATCATAAGGGTATAAGGTATTTCATATCAATCTAAAAATAAGCTGAATGCTATAATAGTACCCGTACCGGTGTTTTAAATTTATAATAGGTTTTATTATTTTTCATTTTCATTACGGTACGGTACATTTTTTTATTAATCCAAATATATTTATATATATATAGCTAAAATTATTAGTGATGTACCGATTCACCGGCACCGGCTAGCACCGGCCTTTTTTGAGGAACCGG
>JAJNBT010093971.1:0-10637 GCA_028455955.1 Notopais sp. p TS-2021 | reverse complement strand
CAGTTTACACCGATATATCTCAAATTTCAGATTGGCAAGATCAATGCAAATATAAGTAGATTATTATGATTCGCCACAGCATCCATAGGTATCATAATGACTTGTATCTTTAAGTCAGACATAAAAACAGCTGTATTTTATAGCTTCAAATTAAATCTCCAATTAAATTCTATTTATCGTTGTTTTTCTCCTTTCATTAAACCCAAAGATCATTAACTTTAATATTATTTTGAACGACGTTAAGATTTAACTTCCTTGCCAATAAATGTAGATTAAGAAACAATATTCCATAAGCAACAAGCTGTATTATTATTTTTATTTTCGTGTGGTCAAGGAAGACAAAAATTCTTCATCAAAGTGTCTATTTGTATTAAAAAATTATACAAACTAGTTCGCCGTATTTTTTATCGAGTACCAGAAGTAAATGATTGTAAATTCGATTCAGATTTCTTATTCTTGTTCTGTGTCTTTATAGAAGAAAATATAGTTTTTGTGACCAAATATTTCAAATGTCTTTGTTAATTAAGAGCAATCCTTCCACCGATTGATATTCTTATATCATATGACAATCGTCTCGTTTGCGTCTAGAATCCAGACATCTAATACAACCTCCCAAACGTTGAACCAGAGCCACCTTGCGTCCTTGCTGGCGCCATCCAGAAATAATCTCCATTCACGAGTCTCCTGGACTGAACAATTGTCTCAACTATCTGTAATACAGACACACTTGTAGCGGCTTCCGTGTTATTATTATTCTTAACCTTGTTTTTATTGTTAAATTTCTCGGACGTAACTTGAAATAGCATCAAAGTCATTCTGCATGATTGATATTTTAGAGTAATTATCTCTTAATAAATAACTGTATCTGCCATTTGCATAAAATAAGTTGTCAATAAATTGATTAGAAGACTATTTATATGGTCCATGAAATCCATATCAATAGCATCACATTTAAAATATCAAATATCTGTTTAAATGCAATAGCTTCTAAGTTATTGGCGCATTGCTTAGCATGTTTAACTCTGCATCTTGAGGGGCTCGAGTCTCTTCAAACCACTTCTCATTCACTCTCAAATAAATCTATTTGGTTAGGGAGCACGTCCTTGGTTATGATATAACCAAAATGGACTTCAAAAGATTACCGCAGAGATTATCTGGAACAAACCAACCCCATCCCCCCCAAAAAAAAGAAAGAATAAAACACTGAATACCATTTGAAAATTGAATTGCCTTCATATACAAATCATATATCAAAAACAGTTGCTGAGTATAATATAGGATCGTTGCATTGACGGATAATTGTTTCCGTAATTACTCATATTTAAGATACATTTTAATCTATTTTATGGTTAACTATTTTATTTTGGAAATTTTATATTTGATAGAAAGTCATTTTGTAATAAAAGTAATCCCTTTGCTGTTTGTATTTTTTTTGTTTATAAGGAAAAGAAAATGAATGTTTCTGGCTCATTGACTAATGATTCTTGCTTGGAGTTGATTAATCGATGTTGTATACAGACTGTTTTTATATTTTACCAAAACAATATAGAAATACAATGTATAGTTTCTTCATTAACATGATTTAAGATAAAGGATTAGATCCTAATCTAATATAAGAATTTAAGAAATCACATACGATATATATGCATTTTATAAATTTATAAGCTCATGTAATTTTCGATGGGTTATAACGTATATGTATACATTAATATAATGGATTTCAATACCTTATAATAAGGCATCGAAACCTATTCAAAATCTATTATTATAAAGTATCGAACCCCACACAGAAATAATGAAAATCTCGTTGAAGCAGATCAAAGAAAGAAAATCTTTCAACAATAACTCATAAATAATGAGAAACGTTCGTTCATTTCTTTTTCAATCATTTGTGTCGAAATTGTTTTATTCCTTAGAGAAGAACAAAAGCGATATTCTTACTAGTATTTCCCGTTACATAGACAATATAAACAATAGATTCAACAATATGTACATAAAAGCATTTCATTTCACAAAGAAATGTTTTCATTATATTGTTTTTAATTTTGTTACTTGATATTTCTTTTGTGTACCAATGTCCTCGTTAATATGAGAACTAAAACCTATTTGAATATCCATTATTGTTTGTCAAAAATAATAAAAACAAACAAGTTGCTTCAATCATTCTACCAAAAAATATTGTCACTGAGTGAGATGAAATTATAAGATATTTTCTTGGCTCATCTATTTCGTAACATGATGAACCAATTATGTCAGGTGTTGATAAATCAGTGTACTATATACCGTAATTATACCAGTATACAGTATGTATTTAAGGTTAACAATATGGCAAATGCATTTGTTAATATTTAAAAAATAAAATGATTACCAGAGATGATATTATGAAATTGGTGGAACTAAACCCTCTGACTGCGCGGCTCCAGTACAATTTCCCCCTGTAGGAATAGTTACACAGATTAAATGTAACCTAACCTAATCTAACCTAATCTAACCTAATCTAACCTAATCTAACCTAACCAATTTTTAGAAATTTAGTCACAAAAAAGAATTCCTACAGTGAGAAATTATCCTCGAGGGGGGCAATTAGCATGTGGGGAAATTGTCCTGATACCGACTGCGGTACGTGTTCTTATTGCGCTCTATTAATGCGAGCCTTAATCGCCATTCTTAACCTATATCCTGGTTGCGCATTTTTACGGCACCCTTGCTACTCAGCCGTACCAAAGCACAATTATTGGTCTTCCTTACTATATACTGTTGCTTCCCAGTATTGACTCTCAACCTATAACCAACTGATCTAAAAACTATATGTATAAATAATAAAACCCGATATACGACGATAGAAAACGACTAAAACATTTAAATAAAAACGTTAGAAAATGTCGCAATACAAGATAAAACCATGTAAAACCGATATAAATCAAATTCGAGCTCTGCAATTGGTCAGAAGGAGATAAAGCTTGTGGATGGTCAGATATTATCTAAAATTTAATCGTTATCATAATATTTATATTTTAACAAATTATCCATATATTGTTTATAAAATATCCATATATTTAATAATTATTTATGGATATTCACACATATATATATTAAAAATATTCATGAATTTGTACACAATATTTGAATAATTTCCTTTAGTATCGGTGTATTATAATATCATAACCACTTATCGTCTAAATAGAAGCACTATATAAATGTAAATGATTCTTTCAAACCATGCACGTTAATGCACTAGAAACCAGATGTTTTTTATCGCAGATTTCGGTAGGAAACAGACAAGAATTTCTTTTATCTCAAACTTGACACGAATATATTGATGTTTAGCATTGCCAGATTGAACAATCTTTACTTGAAAGAATTGATGAAATATAAATAACACCGATGAATTTAACATCTGTTTGTGGTTTAATGGAAGTGTGGTTATTAAATTTATTTTACATACCTCTCATTTATATTTATTTGTTACAAATTACTGTATATCAATGACGAGATATTACGATACATTTGTTACATATAGTACATACGTTCGTTTCATTATACATACATTACATGTGTATACGGTACATTGTACATACATTACATGAATACACATTTCATGAATATACATTACATGAATTTACATTACATGAATATACATTACATACGTTACATCAAACATTGCATCATATATATATTAAATCATGTATTGCATCATGCAATGGCGATGCATACAAAGTGTATATATACATATATATACTGTAAAAAATGTCCTCAAATTAACTGGTAAATATTATTCCTTGAAAACTTTAACGCATTAGATTTGGACTTACATTAGTCATAAATTGATTAATTTTTTAATAGAATATTGTTACATATAATAATCAAAAGCAATTAAAAACCAGGGAGCAGCAGATCTCTTCGCAATATCTTTAAAAATCTAGTGAAATATCTTTCATTAAAATACAATTTTTTTAATATTTTTGATTCCTCGTCAATATCTTTACTAACAGATATATTTTTACTTCGAAATACGTTTCTTCAAATAGGAGTTCGTCATCCGTTGACTAATCTGTAAAATATCCTTAGGGGTCAATCTATCTGACCTAAAACCCTTTCTAAAGGGTGAGGAATCGTGGGTGTGCATATTTTACTTTGGTATCAATTAAAAGTGAAGGTTTTTTCCAATTGACCAATTAGAGTTATTAGACCAAAGGATTATATCATTTAAAGTAACATACGTATTTCTAATATTTTAATATATCATTTGTTCGGAGAATGTAATGAAAAATATAACTATATAATAAACATAATACATTTCTCAATTCCATGCAATCATCAGTTCTAATGACTAATATTGATGACCCATTTCATTGATCAGTTTCTTGGATCAGTTTCGATGATCATTTTAATAATCTGTTTCAATGATAAATTGACAGGATCAATTTAGAGGTCAATTGTGACCCCATACGTATTAATTAAAGAATCTCTCTTCATGGATCAGTAACAAAAGACAATTGCAAATCATTAATTTTTCCTTTATCGACTTTTTACGATAATTAGAAAGTGAAAGACAAATTATTTTAAAACTTACTACATTTTCTTCATTTTTAAGAACAAAATATTTTAAGAACAAAATATTTTAAGAACAAAATATTTTAAGAACAAAATATTTTAAGAATGTGCAGAAAATTAAGACTTAAGAATGTTTCGTCACAGTTTTCATTAATTATCGTTGTCTATTCATTTCATTTCATTGTTTTAGTTGTCAGTTTTCATTTGAGATATATATATTCACCATTTAATTTACAAAGTAAATACACACAAGTTGCTAATGACTTTTAAGTTGTTATATGCTATTAGATTCTTAAAATATAGTGGAGTGATGTAGAGATGACCGTATCGGCATTAACTATTTATAACTCGGATGGACACATGTTTTCATTTTGGGAGTCATATTGTTGCATCAAGTCAAGTACATACAAGTAGGACCTTTAGTAATATAGCAGTAGATTATAAAACTGTTTTGATTCTTTTAAAGAGTAGTACATTATCAGTACATATAAGTCCATTTGGTGCAGATAGGGATATCATCATTTATGAACTTCCTGGTGCATGATATACAATTAACTTTAAAAATAGTTTATAGAACAGGGGTTTCTTAACCTGGTGCTCGCGTGCACCATAGTGCTCATTTAGCATTCTGAAATGTTATATTTTCACTAAGCACTATAGCCTATATATATATATATATATAGGTTAATATTAATTAATAGAAACGAGAATTTACTAAAACACTAAAAATAACTAAATAAATAATTTTATAATGAAATTTTTAAAAACTAAATGTTTTAATGCACGAAAAGTAAAACAAATTTTAGCATTAATTAATTGTAACAGTTTTAGATGCAATTTTAATTCAAATTGTCACAATGAATATATTTATCATAGTAAAATCAGTTTGTTTTTAATGTATTATTAACGTGGCTTTAAATGACAGATATTACTGGTGTATGTTACTAATAGCTATTTAAAGATGTTAGACGATTACGTAGTGAAAATATCATGCTCAAGTGGCTGTTATGCAAAGCACACAAGTGCATCTTTATTTATCTTTATGATAGTTTTTTCGTTTAAGTTGACAGTCTTTATCTTTTGTTAGCATTAGAATAAAGATTTAAAACCTCGTATTTGTACATTACAGATATATATAATATAGCAATATAAGAAATATCGCAATTATATAGTATATCCCAGTATTTATTAAGTAAATATTCCGTAGTTATTGAAAAATATCTGATATTAAATACTAGATTGTAGTATTTACTATTAAATATCAGACACGTATATATAAAATACTTGACATTTAAATACAAATTAGATCTCATTTGGCACATATAATAATTGTATTATATATAGACATCCCATTAGAGATGATGAGTTAAGAGTCTGATTTTATCTTCAAACTAAAAGTTTCTGGCATCTGCACATGTTATGATAAGTAGTGCTAATGTTATATACATATATCGGTTAAAGGCTGATTTTAGCCATGCATATGATGGGAAAATTGGCAAATGTATAAGAAAGGGTGGCATATATTATACGGGGCATTATGATCTGGTATGATTCCATTTTTATGGGTAGGTTACTTAAGATTTATGGTAGATAAGTATTATAGGTAAGTGTTATTAGTAATGTATATTTTGTATATAATTATTTAGATGTTTATTATAATTAAAGGACTTTCAAATAATAAGAAAAAGTATTTCCAGATATATGTATATAGTTAATATTTATTAATCAGTATTGTGGTTATCAGTACGCCTGTTACAAACAACATATTTAGATCAATTAATTTCTGTTGCTTGTTTGCATTCAGATGTACCTATATACTCATTTATATTCTTATACTATTATGTCTTATAGATAGCATATTTAAGGGTACTGTGTACAAACTTCTTTGTATAACATGTACCTACCATGTTATATTTAGTAATATATAGTATTCCTACAGTTTATTCATCTACTATTAATTGTTTTATATGTAAATTTATAACAATAAATAAATAAATAAATGAATGCTTAATATGTTTATTTTCGTAAAACATTTATCAAAAAATGGAAAGACTAATTTAAATGTTTTGAAAATTAACTTAAATTTATTTTTTACTGTACTCAACTAAATAATTAATATCAATAAATTCTACTAAGAATATCTATTCTTATTAAAAATAAAAATTTAGAATACTTCTTCAAAATCTTTATTCTTTGTGTCCTTTTTTTATTTTTGTCTAAATTTAAAATTAATCCAAATTATAAACAAATGAATAAATTTATCTTATAATCTTGTAGGCAATTTTTGATAAAACAAATCTCAGTCTGGAAAACACAATTATGCTAATTGCATTACACCATTTTCAATTTAAATAACAGTCACGAACAACTTTCTTGTATTTAAATTAAATGAAGAAGTTAAAACATTAAAACCGTTTTAGTAATTTTCGTTGCCAATTTGCCAAAATTAATTTTTTTTAAATAAATTGAAGAAGCCCTTAGTAGAAGTAAATTCTTTTAAATTATCATTTTTTTTTAATCTTATACTCAATAACAATTAATATAATTTATCTTTTTCCTTCTTTACTCGTTATGAATAGTTTAAAGCTACTATATTATAAATATAATTATCAAATAATTATATAATTAAATGGTAAATACACCTTAAAACATAAATATTTGTTGATCTTAGACTTTATTTCACAATTTGTGTGTACTATACAGTGATAATTAATAATCAAGATGAATGCCATCATTTGGAAACATCGGCAAGTCTGTTTTTAATATTGTCTGTCATGTTTTTGGCCTATAATCATGTGTCAAAATTTAAAACTATGTCAAATTAAAAATATATCACATTAAGAAATATGTCAAATTAAAAAAATAGATCAAAAAAATAATTTCCAATTATAATTTGGTGTAAACTGTCAAGGTTATAAAAATTATTATTAAAATTTAATTATTCCATAAATAACATATTAAATAAAGTTCTAAATCTTCTGACAAGCATATTATATGAAGGCCAGAGAAGAATTTGTATTATTGGTTAGTGTTTAATTTCTAGAGGCCAGTTAACCCTTTCTCTCATGAATTTATTTTTTGTTTGCTGTTTTAATTTGTAAATGTATTGTTTTACAAACTTGATAATTATTCTGTTAATATATATATATATATAGAGTCGTATAGTATATTTTATTAGGGTATATAAATATACATAAGTTCAGACTGAATCGAAAGAATCTATTCTTCATTTGATATTCTGGACTCTGGAGTATAAACTAATTATAGATGTAAAGATGGCAACGAAGTTACTTAAGAATCATGGATTTTTGCATTGATAATGAGGACTCCATTACATATAGGTACCGTTAGTGTAAATTCTTTTCAATATTTCCATGCATTGTTGTGCACTATGTATGCATTGAAGCCATTCACCTGTTACATGCCTGTAACTAAACAAATTGTAATTGTATATTTGTATCAAATAAATAAAGTCCATATTATTACCGCAACTGTTTACATATTTTAATATTAGTTTTAAATAGCGACTAAATCCTCATATGTAAACCATGACGAAACTCTATCAAGTTTATTGTTTTTTAATTCAATAAAAAACGGAAAATTATATTTAACTTATTTTATCCTATATAGACGTATTTTAACAAATGATAGCAATATTTTAATGGAAAAGTTCAAATAAATATGAAAGAGAAGATAAACTTTTAAAAAAAATATAGTGTGTAAAATAGAAGATGTTTTTTTCAGTAGATGGGTTTTTTAACGTTTTTTTAGCGGTTTTTTTAAATAAGCTTTTTCGAAAAAAGCGGGGTTTTTTTCCGGGATAACCCATTTCTGTGTCCATTCTGGTTTTATTTAAATTGAAAAAACAATAAATTAACGTTTACTTTTAATTAATAATAGCAAATAATTAAAATATTTTGTTTTTTTAATAAATAATATCAATGGATATATATCGAAAGATTATATCAATTTTATACTGTAATTGATATAGAAAATGTTTTATCAGTTTATTGACACGAGTGAGTAATTCTTACAATCTGTCAACATAGATCTCGTTGAATCTAATTCGACAAGAGTGCTTAATTTAAATAGCTTTTCTATACTTCATATTCTATTTTATTAAACTAAAGCCTTGCGTGTGAACTGAAATCGAGCTGAATTATAATCAAATAAACTTCCCGGGAAATCACACACAGAAGCTCTTATATTTCAACTAGGTAGATTAAATTATAAATGTTTTAATAATAGGCGGAGTTGTTTCCAGTTGTCATGCACGCATAACGCAGTTCTCTCCAGAACTCTACGCTAAAACAATCAGATCTCTTTATATACAAGTTTAATTACATATTTAGAAAACCGATTTAAGTGACTTTATGTCAAAACCGGTTTTAAAAAATAATATATAATTGTAAATTAAACAATTAATTCATGATGTATTTATTAAATTTTCATTATTGATATTATGAAACGTTTTTAATCAGGGATATAAAATAATTATTTAAATTTATTCCATGAATTAAACAGGACTGATTTAATATAGTTCATCTTAATTTGGTTCTCATGAACTGCCAAATTAAGAAGCCACCAATAAGAACGACTCTGATTCGACACTTCATTGTAACGCATTTCTAAATTATCACTTTTCTTTGAAGGACTCTTTAAGTGTATTTTCGTTGGTCTATATTCCGAATCGAAATAAAAATCCTTTATCGATGTAATCACGTCCCATTGGTGCTCAGCAGAAATTAAAGGCATTCTATTGGTGGAGGAGAATAGTTTACTATTTTATTCCGATAAAAATATTTCTTGAAAATATTTGAATTTAGTATCTGGATCAAACTTTTTGTACTATTTTTGGGGAATATTGTATATGAAAATAACATTAAATAATATGTTATTGTTGGTAAAAAATAATTTATTTATATGGAATATTTATTCGGTTTATATACAGTAAATACAGTACAGTATGACGTATGTAATATGTACGCATAAAACAATAGCATTGACCGTATGAAATAATAGACTTCTGTTATTTATTTAATCGACTCTGATTGGTGTTCATCAGTGGTTGAAGGTTTTCTATTGGTCGACAATATTTTTGATTAGTATTCCGATCCAGATCTGAATGGATAAGAAAATACGCCCGTACATTATATTGCATTGCCTATATGTCTATAATCGTGTAAATGAATGGAAGACTCTATTATTTAAAAAAGAAAATGCAGTGATGTAAAATGTCTTCTTTAATGTCTATTAAATGAACGATATTTGGTTATCTAACTGGGGGGGGTGCACTGGTTAGTGGTGGGGTACATAGCCCCCCCTCCCTTTCATCGTGTGACAATGCATTCTAATGAAATTATTCTTGCATGACAACTGACCGCCATTTTCGCTAAAATCGGGACATGGAAAGTCGGTTGATGAATTTCGCACAATCGTGGTAATAATGAAGACGAAATTACTATTTATTTAAGTAAAATTGTTTTCGAGATCTTAATTTTGATTAAGATAATCTCTTAATTATTAAGAAATGTGAATTTGTTTGTTAATTGTTTTAATTGTATACACATGCAGGTTTTTATACGCCATACAATATTTCAGGTGTTGTCATTGGCATTAAATCAAGGTATGAGGCACTAGGCACACATAATTGTACCGACTTCTTTATCTTATTTACACATGCTTACCTAAGTGCCTCATTGTACCAAAGTCAAAACCAAGTATCTCCTATGTTTAGGAAGCATCTGGTCAACATTTAGGTTTAGTTTAAAGAAATTAGTTACGTGATTGTTGCTTTGAACTGATAAGAATCTAGTTTGCAAGTGCATGAGACCTCAACAGTGTGCGTAGAAGAAACACGCACCCAGCTGTTGATTTAATAAACAAATAGAGAATAACTTCGCACTGCCATAACAATCAGCAAGAGATCCTGATCCATTTTGTTTAGTAGATTTTTTTTGTTTACACTGTACCGTACACTTTTATACGTATTTTTTAACTATAGGAGAAGGTATACAAAAATTATTTAATTTTGATGAAACTGATTTTAGAAATTGACTATTTTTTAATGCAAATTTCATAAT
>JAJNBT010093963.1:0-10256 GCA_028455955.1 Notopais sp. p TS-2021 | reverse complement strand
TATATATAAATAATTTTCGTTTAAAGATTTTAAAAAATATTTAAATAAATTTTCAAAATTTAATTCAAAATACATTTCGAAATAATTTCTTTTAAAACTTTTGAAATTAAAAATTTCAGATTTTTTTTAAATTTTGAGAAATTATTTTTTAAATTCAGATATATTTATGTATTATGTTCCAATCTTTCCATTTTTCTTATACATTTTTAATATAATAAACAGAATAATATTAATTCATTGAGAAGAAATGTATAAATGGAATACAGGCGGAATATTTTGCTTCTGCATATTCCTATATATTTTTGTATATACTGTTAAATTATACATTAATAACTTGACCTAGGATGACCTTATGGAAAATTATGTACATGTTGGTTGTATGAATTAATATTCTCGATTTTATATCCATATGTGGTTCGAAATATCCTGAAACAAAATGCTGGGTACAGAATAAATTTACAATTGAGAAAGCATTTTTATATTTATATTAAAATGAATTTAATATAACATAAATTTTATGTAATTTTCCAATCTTCCTAAACTGTATTACGAAATATACAGATACTAACCCTGATGTATGCATGATCTCAAATTGTGATAGATTTTGAAATAAATTAGAACTAAGATATAGCTATATATTTATTTTTAATCATTGTTAATTAGATTTATTGGTAAATTATGGTTACTTTACTATTAAATGAAAAATTAAAAAAATGTCTGTATGTTCAACGCCTTAAACAGATGTTTTAAAAAATAACACACCGATATAACAATAATGAATGCATGGCTGAGGGAAAATTGCATAATGCATGAAAAGAGAAACTGTCACTTTCTGCATGACCTTATATAATTTATAATCATGCGCTGCTATAAAAGCTAGTGCACATATTTATTTTGGTCATGTGACATCGATTTACCAATAGAATTTACCTTATATACAAAAACTTGTAACTTCAATATCACGATGTCAGACTTGCTTTTTTTGGTCATTTTCAAATTCCCTTTCACGAAATTCAAAGATAGTTTACATTGAAAAATAGTAATTCCTATCAATAATAAAAAGACTTCAATTTAAACCGGTGTTCTTTAATCACCGTGTGCTGTGAAACCGGTTACACTTTGCCGATGTATTTTTTTTTCATATATAATATGGTCCAATAGTTAAAAAGTTAGATAAAAATACGGCCTATTTGTACTTTTCTTGTTTCAAAATTGTTTTAAAAAATTGTACATGATTAAGAACATGGTCGAAAATGTGTTTTTACCTTAAAATGATTTAATTATCCTTTAACGATCGGCTTAATTGAAGATCCTAAAGGGGGGGATAGTACAAGTGGTCCAATACTTTTTATATAATAAATATATAAACCGAATATAATTATATTAAAATATAGAAAAATGTCTATATGAATTATGGATAGAAGGGTAATTTTCAAAATAGAAATAAAATTGGTCTCAAGTAGAAAGGATGATGTACCACAGAGTTCTGGTTTAGGTCACTTGTTATTCATAATCTTTCATATTGTATTATTTTTTTCAATAAATCTATTCTATTCAATATGTGCATTAAAATAAGAATTCAATTTTTATTTGTATTGTTATAGTCTCTTTATGGGTCGCATTGCCCTATCGCATATTGATTATAAAAAAAATATAAACACTGGGACAATCATGCAGATGTGTATATCAAATTTTAATTTTAATCTTTTACAAACTAATTTAATTGCTTATCTTTTATCAGTATTAAATTTCTGCGAAAAAAAGATATTCATTTTAATCAGATAACATCCGAAAATTCCAATACACTTAGCAATTTCTATATAAATAAAACTGAAAGCAAGAGACGGTGGAAGGCCATTTATCTAAGCACGACATCTTGTTCAGCATGACATATCTAAACACAGGTTTATTACCGCCTTTTCAGATAAACAAAATATGCGTTTAAACTTGTGGACTAATACAAAAACTTAAAACAATCGACCCTTGCTTAAAACTTAAGGATTTTTTTATAGAGAAAATCGTCTATTTTCATTTACTTCACAAATGATAGGCGTATTTTCCTGTCAACTACTCAACCAATCGGTATCGTAGTAGACTAATTGTAAAATATTATTATCCAATAGAAAACTTTCTAGCGCTGATGAAGACCAATCAGATAGATTTTATAGTACACACGAAAGTAAGTCTATTCACTCTGTACTTAATCTAATTTTCGATTTTGGTACTTAGTCAAATATTAGACAAAACTGGACTTAGAAAAGTTTTTTCTTCTCGTGTAAGTTAATAAATCTTTCGTAATAAGTTCCTTATAGACAGACAAGGCATGTAATGAGGAACAAATACACATGGGCATCGATGATATAATTTATATTCTTTATATACATATATTTTTATTGACTTAAAAATAAATTGTTTATATCAATAAACAAATTTCTATAAATTTCTTTATCATTATTAACAATTAACGTTTCGGCTGTACAACGTCCATCTTCAAGATTATAATCATTAAAAAGTTTCCCAGCTAATTAATTCTAAAACAGGTAAAATAAATAAAAACATCAGGTACATAAAATGATTTCCTTATATCTGGTCCAACATTATATATTTTAAAGTTAAAATATTTCTGAAACCGAATCATACATCAATAAAATATAGTTTAATTTAATCAAATAATTTATATATATATATCTGTATCATAATTATTTAAGTTACTTTACAAATCTTTTTAGTAAAATAACAATTATTATTACAATAATAACCTAAACTTTGCCTAAAATTGATGAAAAATCGAAGCAATCGGATCCATGTTCTCCAAAACTGAAAACTGAGAATTGTTCCTCCACGATTCTGTATCAAGAATTTAAGTTGCGTGTCTTTGGGCGGCAGATAATTATGGCATACAATGACTTGTTGATGTTTAGGTGAGAAAATAATACCAATTTCCAGAGAAAATTCCATGTTTCTTGTCATGAACTTATTATTAGATGAATATGTTGACTCGGGTTGTTCGTAATATGTCTGTAATTGTATCATCCATACGTAAAATTAGTATCGACTGTATTGCATATGTACAAGAATGTACAAAAAAGAATGTAGCAAAAAGAAATGATAATAACTGTTTTGTTATACGGATCCTATAGAGAAATATGAAGTAAAATGCAAAATTACAAGCAAAGACGGAAGATTCGAAATACAAAATCGAAATTAATCATATAATAAACGTGTTAATTTAACGATATTTCACAAAATCGGGATTTGAAAAAAGGTTTGTTCCTCGTCCAGTTTTTATCCTTCTTCCAAATGATTAAAGTGAAAGAAAAAGCTAAACTCGTCAGATATTTTTACGCATTCAACTCAATCACCATTGCGCTAAGAAGATTTGAAACTAAATATGGCAAAAATGGACCTGATAAAAATTCATAGGAATGAGGGTGAAATTTTTTTTAGAGATTTGATCGGTCTATTTGCAAAGTTCAATTTCGTATTATTTTGAAAAATGAAAAATTGTATGAAACTCGCTTCACTATATAGGGGAATTATATATACTGCATCGTCTTTGCTGCGTCTTAGTCAAAATTTCAATATTTACGGACTTCGTGTATTAATTTCGATTTTATATTTGGAATCATGCATCTTGGCTTGTCATTTAGCATTTTATTTTAATTATCAGGATTCGTACATTTTTTCAGGGCAGTACAGATCTCTATCTACTGGGTGATCAAAGACATTAGCTCCCCCCCCCTTTCGCGGTCACCCTGTAACAGGTCCATTAAAATGTAGTAGTTTATGTAAAAATATATTAAATGACCTTTATAAATGTCAATTCTCATATTCATTAACTAAATATTTTTTTCAGAAATAAAAATTTAAATAAAATAGTTATTAATGGGAAACATGGTCTTCATGTTTTACAGTAATATTTCATGCTTATAAAATATATACCGGTACAGAGTATATATATATATATATTTTAATATTTTGTACATTATTTGATATATAATTTTGGGGTCTAGGGTTCCAGTCTCTTCAAGGCTCTTTTCATTCACCCTCAAATAAATCTACTTCTTTATGGAGCACGGCCCCCGTAATGATATAAGCCAAATTTGACATTAAAAAATTACTGCAGAGATGATCTAGAAAACCCCACAAAAAAACCCTGACCTCTCCTGAAGATTAAGCACCCTCACAATCTGGAAGTAAAGTGACTTTTGTAACATTTTATATATACCTATATATAGTTATTTTAATATAATTATAATGTATTTAAATATTACGGGAACTAAATGTAGTTTTTGATTCTTTATAGCTTTATGGGCTTAGAATGTGGTGACATCTTTAAAATCACAATTCATCGTATGATTTTTGAACCCAGATTTCTGCGACCGTCCTAAAAAAGGGCATAAGTCTACTTGACCCCTTTTCGAGTTCGACCTCGGAGTAAAAAATACTTATTATTGTGATGTTGGTTTATGTTCTTTGCTCAATCGCTTTCTATTTCTGCTTGGGCGATCTATTTATATGAACCGTCATGATTCTTAATTGATATTTATGGAAATGTACCTGAGGAACTTCAAAAAGAACAGTGATATTGAATATCCTCTTATGATAATATCCTTCGAAGATGATATCCCTAATAATCCAAATACCTAACCTAACCTAACCTGTATTACTATAATAATACAGTGATATATTGTCCTGATATTTCTATATGACGGGTGACTTTAATATTCATTTTGTTGTACTTTGTCTAATCCTAGCAGACCATTTTATTTATTTATTTATATTCAGTCTTATGTTAAATGTGAAGACAACTACCTTTTCTTAAAATGAGCCGGTACAATATGATAATATTAATATAGGAGAACTAGCATAAAAATTATTTCGTTTACAAACGTTTTTCTAAAATAATCGACTCGTTTCAATTAAATATCCATCTTCAGGAAGATGAACGATAATTTAACTTTTCAATAATATTTATGTGTGTTTAAAATCGACTAAGGTTGAAATGAACATTGTGGAAAATTGTGCTTATATAAATGCGACTGCCACATTTTTTATATTTTGATCACTTAATTCCTCTTGCATGTTTGCATTCAGATGTAGCTACTGCTGTTATATTCTTATATACAATTTGTCTCTGGTGCTGTATACAAACAGTTTTTATGTACCTACCTACCATGTTATATTTAGTAATGTATAGTATTCCTAGAATTGATTCATGGACCAATAATTGATTTTATATCTATATTTATAGCAATAATAAATAACTGACATTGACTTCTGTAACAGATATAACATTTGTAATAGCATAAAATATCCTCATAATTTAGATTAGAATACAGCGGTACTAAAACTTCAATATTTATATTGATTTCAAGAATAAATAATTTTTTGTATTGAATTATGTGTGAAAAAGGATTCTATTGTATAAAATTAAAATATAGAAAAGGATTGTATAAATATCAGTAAAAAAAGATAAGTGAATGGGGTCCGCGAATGGTCAAAGGTTGGAAACCACTGAATTAGACTTGAAATGAATAAATTTATAAAGTGAATAATATCTATATAAACAATATGTCAGAAATGAAGTTGGAAAATGTAACGTTCGATTGACTAATTTCTATATAATAATATATAAAAGATTTGCCTAATAAATGATATCCTCCTATAATAATATTTTATCTATTATAGTTTACGACAGGTAGTTCTGGATACCTGGACATTCGGAGAATGGTTGCCCGCACGGTTCATGCCTAGGCCCTCTACTTTTGTCAGATAAATTTTAATTTACATAAAACCCCAGTTGTCATAAAAAAAGAAATGAACATTTGTTAGCTTATGACACGACTCTGAGTTCGTTTTAATACTTTTATTCAATTTCAGTCATTATTTAGAAGCAGGTTCGTGATTAATCGTGTAGTTTCGGGTTCTCTTAGAAGCCAATAGGAGGAGAGTATTTGGGTCGTCGAAGGGTGCGACTGGCTGTTGTAATTATGTCATTAAAAAGCTATATTTAAAATTGAGAAGACCTATGGCTATTGTAAGAACAGAAATCGTGTGTATTATTTCACTATAGGCAATATTAAATCGTAATGGTTGAATGGCTTCATACGAGATAATGGCAGCTGATTTATATCACGTCTTCACAAGCCGATCGTGACAGAAAAGACTAAATAAAAAATCAGATGCCTGAACTGGCGTTTTATACGACCGAGTGGAGTTTCAGATGGCAAACTAACTTATATACGTCAGAGATACGTTGTCACTTACGGTTGTTTATCTATCGTAGGTGACATAAACAGCTTTTCAAAACGTTTTAGAACGTTACTATAAAATTTCCATTGGCGGGTTCTGTTCTATCAAAGGCCATATTTGCCGTGATGTTATACAGTATAACTGTGGACCGTTCAAGGCCCAGAGATGATTACATTATAACCTCCGATCTACCCATTTTTTTTATATTTTTGTGGTTGCAGTTTTATGGGAAATGAACAATAAAGGTACGCACCTTATCTCCAACCTGCTTGCTTGGTATAAAGATGCTCCTTATATATAGAACTCCGGAGAAATCTATCCCTATTAAGGATATTTACTCTCATAAAAAGCAACGTTGTGAATAAGGACATACATATAGGGGGACATAAAATGTATTCATCAATATAGGGGGAATGAAAGGTTACCGGATTAATATTTAATATTATATTTTTTATCAACAGCAAGCTATGATCAATATAGAATCACTAATTATATTAAGTTAAGTGAATTGTGGCCTGTTTAACATTTTAATACTAAATTGCTGTTGCATGTTTGTATTTAGTAGCTGTAGTGGAGACTCTTCTTCACTGTCGTAGGCACGAGGATGAGAGAAGTCCTCAAGTATATTTCCTTAAACTTAAGAATCTACTTCATTGTCGGAATATTAGTTCCTGTAATGATGTTGTACTTATAGGTTTATAAACTTTTGCATAGGTAGTACAAATGATTTGTACTGCACAGCTGTAACTAAACTATTTGCAATTGTATATTCGTAACAAATAAACAAATTCATGACTAAAATAATTAATGTCCATTTATCAGTTTTCCATTTATCTTTTTTGTTGGATGAGAACTTGCATTTTAGAATTGAGCAGAAGGGACCAATAAGATTTTGACGTTTTGCCAAATTCTTTATTATACCCACGCGTTTCGAATATAAAGTTCATCTTCAAGATAATATTTTTTCCACCAATAAGTAAATTTGGTTATATATATATGTACTTAATTAACATTGTTTACTCGATTTCATTGAAGAAGTTGTTATAAATGTATTTCTTACTATTAATACCAAAATATATCAAAAGTTCAGGACAAGAAATTAAAATTATATTAAATGAACAAATAATGAAGTATAGTTAATCTATATTACATCCGATGGGTGTGTTTGTTTTATATATTTATAATCTCATATGTCGCAAACACACCCTAGAGGGCGTTTTCTTATAGTTAGGTGATCCTAAATATATATGTTCCGTTAAAAATATTAGATAATAGTTACAAATTTCAATTATAATCTATAATCTATATTATATTTATTCAGTTAATTAATGTAATTTGATTCATATTAAGTATTAAATTATGTTGGTGGGCCACATTCTAGATATATATTTGATTTTGAGCGGGTCGGACTCTGACATTTTTTTATTTATAACTGTTTATGTTTACCTGAAAATATAAAAATTAACAATAAACCAACGTACTTTCATTTTTTACCTTAAAGATTAGTAAAAAAAATTGTTTTCATTATATATATCTTAAATCATATCTGTATTGACAATTAAAAGTTAGGGTGGTGCAATCGGTTTCCTGCTTGGATCTGCATTCTGAGAACGAGAGTTCGAACCTCTTTGAAAGCGCTATTATTCATGGACTCTCAAATAATGGATTACAAATAATTGCCGCAGAGAGATGTTCTGGAAAACCAACAATAAAAATTGATAATAAACATTGTAATTTTATAAAGTTATATTTAAAAAAATATTTTTAATCAATATCGTTCGTCCATACTTAAACTCAGTGATTTAATTGACCTGACCCTTGATGGTCATTTGTCATTAAATATTATTTAAAAAAAAACCATTTTATTTATCACATGTGCTCTTACTTTAATAATAAAATAAAATATATAAAATACTCATTATAAACGTAAATGAAATATATTTTTTTAAGAAAATCTTGAAACGAAAAACATTGTTAGATATATTAAATTCTGATATAGCTTGTTCTCTGTTCCAATATCTTGATATACATGTCCAATACTCTCCCTCCCCCTCTCTATAACTTGGACAGTTATAATGGATAATTTAGACATTGTGCAAATGCTCACAGAACCACAATTCAATGTTGTTACTCTATACAAAAAAAAGTATTTGCAAAGATGAATTTCATGAGTTGATGTACTTAACTATGATACTTGACCCTTGCCTATTGCATAAAGTAGAATAAGAGATTGCAAGAAGCAATTCTGAATATATAAATATCAGCATCTTTCATATGTTGCCTTTCGTGTGAAGGTAACATTAAAAATCAACCTCAGCTTGATAATGGATCTAGCAAAATATTAGAACGTGTGTGTGAGCTTTGTAAACAGCTATTAACTATAATTCAGCCAAATATAAAATATAAACAACTAAATTATTAAACAAAACATAGGAGATAGCAAATAGCCAAATTCCAGGATTAACGCTGTCAGTCACTGCAGGAGATCGATTTATTCAGATATTTTCGACTACTTTACGATAGTTGGGATTTTTTTTATATATAGAAGGAGAGAGAAATTTTTATTTCATAAACTAACAAGTATTTTACATAGACAACTAAAAATGAGTACAGCTTATCTAGGATTAAAACTTTATAAATATATTTATATATACCGGTATCCATCGTTCCTCAATAGGGTAGCTAAAATATGCATTTTTCCCTTCATTTATGCATAGTTCACATTAACTTTATTGTAATTTGTGCAAAGTTTTTTTGTACTTCAATCAATAATTTTTTGTACTTGCCGTAATGCTTTTTTCTACTTGTCATAACATTTTTTGCACTTGGCGCAACGTTTTTATCTACAAGGCATAACAGTTTTTGTACTGGGCGCAACAAATTTTTGTACTTGCCGCAATGATTTTTAATATACTTGTCACAACAGTTCTTGTACTTGCTGCAACGTTTTTATCTACTAGGTACAACAGTTTTGTACTGGGCGCAATTATTTTTTGTACTTTTCGCAACGGTATTTTTTGTCTATGATGATCTTTGATCTACATTCTACAGGATTATTTTATTTTATATAACCTCAGATTGGTTAGGTCTGGCCATAGTATTTAAATTAATGTCAGCGTAAGCCAACCTACATAACCTCGCACGTGAAGGACGCCGTCATCAATTATTAATAATTTGTTTACTTTATCTTAAATAACCACATTTATATTCCAAAAAAGAAATAAGAAATTAAAAATAAAAAATAATTCATTGCCAATAATATTACAATACAGAATGACATAATTATCATTGTTATAATCCCATTCCAAGTATAATATAATGATGCCAAACCTATTGGGAATAACAAATTTGTTATCATTATATACATATAGTAGAGAAGCGGTCCAGCAAATTAGTCTTCTGAAGTGCCATGGCCCGATTTGGTGCATATTATTGTATTAGTTATTTCCTTCCTAGAGCCACTCTGCGGGCCGGCACCGGTCGTGGACCTCACTCTAAATAGCGTTGTTATAGAATTCATCAATTAATAGTTCATTCACGAATAGTAAATTATCGGTTTACTAAAACTATATATTTCCTCTCTATATTATTATCCGTACGGTACTGGCACGATTTAGTGCCAACCAACATAAAATGCATGTCAGAGGCCAATTTCCATTGTAAATTTATGAAAGCATGTTATAGGCATCTATGAAATTCTTGATGCATGCCATCAATTACAGGTTTATGTACTTGAATTTGAAGTTAACAAAGTAATCAATAGGTAATTGTACATTCCAGTTTGTTTCACAAATAAAAGCCATTTCCTCGATGGGAATGCATATATCAGTGGACTAAAAATAAATATCTATATATAAATATATAAATGGCATATTCCTGCATTTTATGATAAATAACTTATAGTAGTCGCTGTATATATATTATTATGTACACTGAAAAAAGTACATCACTAAAAAACGAAGATCTTCTTCTTATAAATAAATAAATAAATAAATAAAAAA